>BGZK01000723.1:0-304929 GCA_005406025.1 Eumeta japonica
AAAAATGTTTTTGTCGCATATGACCTTTAAAAACAAAAAAGAGCGTATACGAGTACGTGCTAAAATTACGTTACAGTTTTAGGTTTATTCGAAGTTAAAAGCAGTAGGATTTATTAATTTTGAAAAAGATGGAAACTCGTCAAAATTGATATCGTTGTACATTTTATTTTATAGTATTTTTAAGAAGCAGATGGAAGCCCCAAGGACTAGGTCGACGCCGTCAATGGGCGCTTACAACTCCAGAGGGGTCACCAGTGCGTTGCCGCCCTTTCGGGTAGGAACACGATATCCGTTGGAGGAGGGAGCGGGCTGATGGAGGGCGGAATTTGAGCCACTGAAACTATCTTTCACGGGGCGGAATACAACAGCGGATGCTGTTGTTTCACGTCTGTATTCCGTGAGAGTGCGGTATCGTCGAGTGGGCCCATCTTTGTGCTGCAGCCAAGATAAGCAAGCGTAGCTCCACTACAATAATATAATAATACTTATTTGAATTCCGCTAATATTTGCCACATATACCGCAATAAATACCGCAGAATTTCATTTTAATGAAATTCTGACTGTCTCTTCATGGTACGATTGTACGATAGTAACTTTATAGTTAGTCTCTACTAAAAGAAAAAAAAAATTTTTATTCAATTCGAAGCAGATCGTAAAGAATATTTCTTTGAGTTTCTTGATGGTGTGTTCCGATGTCATCTATACAAATAACTGTAATTGGTCGTTGTTCGTACTTGGAAAATGTTTACGAAAAATTAATATATAAGGTTTTTATACGTACAATACAAGCCAAAACAACCATTTGTAGAATTTTGTCTGTCTCTCTTGTTTGTTCGCGCGCCATGCAAAAATCATTACTCAAAATGGATGCCTTTGTATTGGCTTAAGGCTCGATTAAAAAAAAATAGGGCATGTTTCATCTCGATGCGCTGTCTAGAAACCGAGTTAACAAAGTCTCTTAAACGGGAAATAATAATTGAAGGTAGAAATATATTTTTGAGACGAGAAAATTGAGACGGAAATAGGATCAAAATCGAGATCGTGGCGGAATCAGCACCATTGGTGGGTATAAAATACGTAGGAACTCATTGTGTTTTCACGTGGGCGAAATAGCGGACGCAGTACATGGAATGTTTTATTAAAGAAAAAATACTAAGAACGCAACTGAATTACTATAATTTTGTAACTGAGAGTTTGCTTGAAATTTTAAGGGCTTCTTTATATTCCAATGCCATTGATTGAATTCATTACTGGTGAAAATTTATTTATCTTTTTATCAATTAATGCCTTATGTCCGGAATAGTAAATACTGAAAAGATATTCAGCCCTAAAACGCTCCGAAAATAAGCTTTTGATGGGCCGCCTTGAAAGGATCGAATTTTATCAGAACGCCAGTACATATATTTTATTCATAACTTTATTCCTTGGAGGCTGGCAAATGAAAATCTTATGCCAGGCACGTGACTGTACAAAAAGGGGCCTACTATCGAGGCACTCGTTACGTGTACTGTGAATTTAGAGTGTTCGATATATTTCATTCTTGGAAAAAAATGCATTCAGTAAGCTATTCGTCATGGTTATCAATAACGAACTCGACATCAAACAAAACACCTGCTTATTTCAATCAATTCTTTTTCGTTATATTGGAAGGATCTACATGTTTTTAGAATAATTAAAATTACTGTTTTCAATTAGAAATGATTCAATGCAACTTTAAAAATCGATCATTAATTTAAGAAGTATGGGACAAAACCAGGAGCAGAAATTAAAACTATTCGCCATTTGTTACGAAAGACTGATGTTTTGTATTGCATTTTTTATAGAGGCTTACACCTCTTGAAACACATGCATTTGTGTACTTCCTTCAAATGAGGACTTGGAGTTTTGCTCGTCGCGCTGAACCGGCGTGGTCGGCGGCGCCTACGGCCTTTGTCACCGACGCAGAGGTCACGTCCGGGACTACTTGGGTGCTGTTTAAACCGTTGAACGGGTGATTTAAGTAGATATGTATTGGAAAACCGATTGGCCAGTTTGTCCCTAATTACGGTTCAATTATAATATTTTCGATATCATAAGGCGAGGTTTATTCAATACGAGGTTTATACAATTACTAAACTTAAAACATACGATCCAATAAGTGTCGAATGGAACGAGAATCGGACGCTCGGGTTCTGTCGGGCCGCCCTGATCCCCATCCCGTCGCCCCGTTCATTTGTAAATAAATAACTCAATAAAAGTTTCAACAAGTCAACGGTTAAATTTCAGTTGTCATTTCGACGTACACACGCGATAGTATTTGTCACCTTACCATCTGGAGAAGTATTATGATAAACCACCTGAGACTCGGTCGAAACGAATTCGTCCCGAACACCTGAACCATTATGTTCAGGAGTTCGATCGCTGATAGCGCGCTCCACGAAAAAAGATTAAGTACATGTAGTTCTTTATCAGTAGTAGTACCTGTTTTTCTCACTAACAACGTATTTTATAAATTAATCACAATCGTTCCAGTTAAAAAAAAGTATAGCAAAATTTCATAGGCGGCCATTGCATCATTTATTTATTTTATTACTATACAACCCTCAATAGCGTGTCGTCCTCGGTTTTTGATAAAGATTCTCTCAATAGTTTGTTGTAATTTATAAACATTTATCGGAATAATAGTGTTTATTTGATAGGATCTAAATAAGAATATTTTGAATTGATCGGTTTATGAATAATTGACAACCCCAAGTGCGGATATTCGATTTCCAGTAAGCGGGCAACACTGCGCGGCCATTTTGGCGGAAGCAAAGTAACACGATAAAGTGTCTCAATAACTGTTATCTGAAGAACGTAATAAAAGCCTGGTAGAACGTATTTGGGACTATAATTTATAATAAACGAGTACCGGTACGTTCTTACAATTGTTTTTAAATTGGAGTTAGATTTTAGCCAAATAACAATACCATTTCGCTTCCATAATATACCAACCATATCTATGCAAGCAAGAAGTTTTTATTCATTTATTTAGTCTCATTTTATTAAAACTTGTACACGCTTCAATTCAACAATTGGTTGTAATATGAAATTGATAACTTAAGCCTGTGTGTGGCGTGTATATGTTTATATATACAGGATGGAATTGATCATACATTTCTTCGCAAATATTCATAGTGTCCTCTTTTCTTAGAACAACTTTATCAAAGCAATTATAACAAAAATATCTCATTGAAAATATGCATATAAATAGTATAAAATAAAACACAGAAAACCCCTACGAAATGCTTGGTTAGACCGCACACACGCGCTCACGCGCGGCGCCCGATTACGTGATGAACACTCTACGCGATGTATTATTTTTAAATTTTTTAAAGGATTTATCTAGTCACTTATCTATAAATGACACCTAATGTTGTCGGTGATATGAGGTAAGGATCGCCGACAGTATTATTAAATTAGTCTTTAATTTTCCTTATGTAAGCAAATTAAACGATAAACATAAATGATAAACGTTACGCAATATTACTCGCGGACTCGGTTGTTGACTGTCAGGATAAGTTTGACTATACAGTTTTAGAGCCGCAGCGATGTCACCTCTGTAAACTACCCAACAATAAATCGTGTTTGCATATTTGACAACAGTGGAAGGCATTGTTATTAAACACTTAATATAAACACACACGATTTTAATTTTAAATATTCAATATTGTAAATGTAACATTTTATAATAAAATATCTAAACCTCTAAAGCCCGGTCCGGTCTTCTGTCTGTCTTTATCTCTGCCTATCTCTGGCCGGTCGTCATCCGCGCGCGGACGTACTAGACACGACTGCCGGCGCCCGCTGCGTGTAAGCCTTGAGTGAGGAGTGGGCCGTTTTGAGTGCGCGCATCGGATCACTAAGAACTAGGGTTTGTATTTCGTACGTTTACACTTTTACGTTCTGAGCTATTTTTCTTAGAAATAGCTACTTCAATGATTATGGTTTCTTTGGCAAAATTGTTCTGAAAGAGAAGGAGATTATGAATATTTGCGGAAATACGTATCATCGATTCCATACGGTATATAACTACCTTTGAATTCAAAACACCATTGAATATAAAACAACCATAGTAGTAATTTAAAAATAAACGATGGATAATAATTTAAAATTCATTTGAATGTGTCTTCATATAAATACTATATAAATGCTAAATAGTGACTTTTTAATGTAATACATACCTAGAGTTTGTAAGAAGAAATAGATAAGTTCGTAAAAAGGCGTAAAACTTTCCAAGTATCATTATTTATTATGGGTTTTGTTTTTCGGTTCACTTTTAGAAGTCACCAAAGTTAAAATTGTTTGTATTGATATTAGTAGTTAGTTGTTGCAAAAAATGCTTCTAAGATTTTCTGTATCACATCAGGCATTTCGATATTTAAGTTTGATTTTTATTGTAAGATTTCAAAAATAATATCGGTAGTATTCGATTGGTGGCATTGGTGGCTTTTGGTGGCTTTTTTTTAGAAATCCGATTTTGAATCAATGAGAGAATTAAGAGCTCTACCAAATACATTTTATCAAGGCAGAAGTACCATTAGTTTTCGTTTCCTAACGTTATCTATGATACATAAATATTTTGTCGTATTAAATAACAACATAATAATTTTTCTTCACTATAATTTGGTAATATTCCGATTACCGTCTTCGGTAGAGTTTTCGAGATCATCTTTTTTGTAGGAATCGTAATAGCGCAAAATACGAATTGTTTAATAAGAATTTACTTCTCACCGATTTTTAATTAATTATACAAAACAGTATCGCACTCGTTTATCAGTCTTGGCTGGGGATGGACAGCTACAATATGCAAATCTGCCTGTAACATCGATGTATTAATATCTATCTGTAGGAGGAAATAAAGAACTATAATACTGATGAACTTTGCCCTTTAAGTGCTGCTTCTTTTATATTTCTTCCACTTTTTCCAATTTAATTGGAACTTTTTGAGTTCTACACCTCAACTATCAGATCAGCTATGAAGTCGTATAAAAAGGGTCGTAAGCGCGATCTTTTAATAATAAGACAGTTGTAGTTATGACTGTTGTATGATATTATCACATTGCTTATATACGACTTCAGTACGACGATTTAACCCTAAAAGGTTACGAAATTATTACCAATTTGTTAGTTGGGATTATATTTGATATACTTCCATACTTTCTGCTTCATATATTTCAAATTTATCTCTTGCCCTTATATAATAAAAATTGTTAAGTTTCTTTGTAGATTTCGTCTAATTTTATACTCTTTCCTTTATATGCATATAAATTTCCTCTTACAAATGTAATATCAAGGTTTCAGGTCTTGCTTTAAGCCTCTGTCATTTTAGATTACAATTTTCTATGTCATTATCAAACTCAAGTTCTGTTCACTTTATATAAATTAATGCATGGGTGGTTAGTTCACTTAGGATAATATCACAATCATCCTTTGAAACGTTATCTACTTACAGTAATTCTACTCACAGACGAAGGTACATTTTATGACGTGATGGAAGACTATTAGAGTTGCAAAAATACAACACTTTTGTTGTAATCAAAAATGATTTCCTTTGTGTCGAAATTTGGTTGAAACGGTCGCATGCAGCCTTGGACGTTTACTGCAAAACGGTCAATGAGCATGTCAAAGGCCTTTTTTTATATCATACATTCTTATAAAATAATTAGTTGTGCATATAATAAATGTATTGATCCTCTGAAACAGATTCAATAATTTTATTTCATCTATGGCGTTTCCTTTCTCGTCTGCCCTTACAGTATATTTGTTTAAAAATGCATGTAAAAGTATTAGCTTATTTATATGATAAATCAAAAATAACAATGAACAGAATTAGAAAGAATTGTAAGATTGAATACATTTTTAAATTATAAAAAATGTTTTAATTTCTTTAGTAAAGAATAATCTTCTTTTTTGTAGATTTCAATTTTTTATTTAGAGTAAAGTAAAATAATGTAAACATCGTGGACCTATTCGAAAATTGAATTTATTTTTATTTGTTTGGGGTCAACAAACAGTGACTAATTACATATAACTAATATAAATTTAAAAATATAGTTGTGTTAATTCGATTTTGATTGAATACTAAGTCTGTCTTTCCTTGGGCTCTTCTTGCAAAATGAAAGGATTTAGTTGTGAATATTTGGTATATTTATGAATAATTAGATTTTACCTAAGATTTAATAAATACATTTTAACTAAGACGTAGTCTTTATACGACAAAAAGCGACAAGCGAACGGCATGCACACTTTTTCGTTACGTATGTAAATGAGTTAATAAAATTTCTTGCACAACGATTAGACTGCGCAGACGCCGTGTTGGTATTGTCTTTGGTATTGGATGGCAGATGATGTCATTGGACGGCGATCGTAAACAATATCTTTAATGTGTCACTAACACCGTTAACCGCAGATACGTATATATGAAGAAATCTTGATAACCGACTGTCTACAGATGAAGAAAAAACAGTAGAGATTTAAAATAAAAATTAAGAAACAACTAATATTGTGTAATACAATTTTATTAAGCTTTCTAGTATATATTTTTTAAACTTTCCAATGCGCACAGTTATTAAATCGATCGAGGCAAAATGTGATTGTATATAAAGTATGAAAGAATAATTTTTGCATTATGCATTGTACAGAGAGTGGTACATCGCGGCTTAAGTTAGTCACAGTTATTATTTTTTATAATATTTATTTATTCTTGCATTAAATGCAGAAGTTTCAGTACACAAATCCTATTAATTTGTGCCTTAAAAATTATGTTTAATAATAAGATTTAGTGATATCCTGAACATTTTTAGACACTTACAGACGAGCAGAACTACTAAAAATTTTAGTAACAACTATCTCAGGTACAATTTCAAAACTAAACATAGTCATGTCGTAGTACATGTCTACCTTTACTCGAGGTGTGTAAGCACTAAATCTTCTATGTTGTGCAAAATATATAGATAACCAAGCATATTATATTTCCGAAAGCTTTAATAAACTGCTCTGACTTTGGGTAACTTTCATACAAGAGAAGTCGATGAAACTCATATCTCTCGCTATGAAGTATTTGAGTGCAACTTAGCCGTCTTGAGTTAACTCAAGTCTGAACAGAGCTTCGTATTGGCGTGACAGACTCCGCGTCAAGGGCGCAGGTTGACCTCGATTACGTGTAATATTTGCTGATGTGGGGCCGCAGCATAAAAATCAACAGTCAACTGACAGAGCGTTCGCAAATCGTATAGCACCTCTAATATTTGTGAATGTTAGAGGTAGCCTAAATCGAAGTTTAGTCGAGCATAACATTAAGGACTTTTTGTCCGTTTTTGTTAGAAATTTTGTGTGAATTATTCATAAAGTCTAAGGAAATATTCGCAACAAATAATCTGTTTTATGATAACAATATTAGATGATTTATAACAAAGATCTTAATAACACGTGCCTATTAGATCTCGCGATATCGGCGCAAGATATTTTTGAGTGCCGAGCGGAGTTTCGTATGTCGGATCAACTAGTCTATTCACAAACAGCTCGAAAACTCGTTTATTCACAGCATACACGTTATCAGTCTCTGAATTGTTCGAGAGCACGCTTAAGCGAGACCCAAGTTGCCTGGAAGGGCCGAGTCCCACCAGCCGTGTGTAGGATAGTGAGGAGCGTGGGGAGGAGCGGCGCGGAGAATAATGGTGACGCGGGTCGTGAACGGCAATCGGATCCTCCAACTCTTACCCTTATTCTCAGAATCACGACCGCTTGTATAAAGTGTTGACGAAAGTCGGGTTAGACTCATCTTGACTGAGATTTATAATGCAACTACCAGTATCCGCCCGCTAAGATAGGATGAATTATTTCATTTTGCATATCGACCGATTACAATAGACATGATGCTGATCGCTATTCCGCTCTAGACTCGATGCCGATTTGTATCACTTTAGATTCCGAATTCGGTCTCGATTCAAACAGCTTCAAATTCTTACCCCGCATTCGATCCCGGTATCGCGGTCTCAATTCTGATCTCTTCTTATTCCGGTTCCGGTCACGACCTTGATTCTATTTTGGGTCCCGCCTAATCATGATTACGCCTATTCTAATTACATCTCGGTCCCGTTCTCGATTTCGAACCCTCCCGGTCTCGGTTTTCGATTCTGCTCATCGTCCCGTCCCCAATTTCAATTTGCTTACCGATCGCAGCCTCGATTTGAACGAAGCCGGGGCAAAATCTAGTATCAAAATAAAATTTATGCTGTATTATTCAGGGATAGCATTGCTTTCTAAGAGTAAAATAATTTTCAAAATCTGTAATAACGCAAATAAACATATGGAACCAAAGACAAATACTCTTTTTTTTGATTTGGTCAAGGAGGTTCATATTAATAAAGCAATTCTTAGAATCGGTTCGGTAGTTCGGTTCAATAGTAGAAATACGCAGACAACGTCAGATGCGAATGGTAGTTTCTTTTTTCAGAAATCTTCCCATTCGCGCGTACAACATATCACCAGTTTTATAATAATATAATACGTAAGATATGTATGAATCGTTTAGGCACGAAAAAAACCAATAAAATGCACACTCATTTTTTTATATTAACCCCATAACCCCATTCCCCCCTTCTGATTGTGAAACACACACCTCATCACTTTTAGTGTTACCTCACTCCATAAAAAGTTCATACCAATTTAACCCCCCTGAACTCTGATAAATAGCAAAGTATGCACACATAAACACTACACACACACGCGACTACATGAAAACAAATGAATGTGTTTACTAAAGAGATAAAAAACGTAATGCTTGATTTTTTATGGTTATCAAATGATGCTTGGGAATAACATAGAGCCTACATTTTCCGCGATTGCAGGTAGATCATACAGACAGAGATACAGCAGTCTATCATTTTCTCTTACTGCATACCAATTTTTTATTACGATCGATCAAACCGTTCTTACGTTGTAAAAAAATATACATTCTGACAGATATAAAACAGCCGTGAATTTTAAAAATGCTAGCATTGGGATCAGTTACTCATAAAACGAATATCTGTTATAAATTTTACAAAGAAAAAAATTGAAGGTACAGGCAACCGCTGCAGATTTATGCAGTAAGTCCTCTTTACTGTTAAAATTGCAATTTGTGCAAAATGCGGGAACATAACATGAACAATATAAATGTGCCATTGGCGTGTGTTCTTTTTTCTGATTTATGATAGATATTTAATAAGTTGGATTTCAATTAGGGGCTATCCATCAAATTACGTCACACGTTAGGGAGGGGGGAGGTCAACGAAATGTGACAACGCGCGACAAGGAGTAGGTCAAAAGCTCTGTGACGTCAAATCCGAAATACGAAAACGAAAAGAGATGTATGTTTTTTGTTTTGTCCAATATGTAAAGTATTTTGAACAAAACTGTGAAAAACTGCTGTTTTCATTTACATGTGACCACATGTAACAAGCCGAAGGGGGGGGGGGGGTTATAAAAACTTTATAATTTGTGTGACGTAACTTTAAAACTAAAGTCTCCACCATATAACAGATAATTTCTTTTTTATATTTCCACAATTGTATTTGTTTATAACTCAATAACAATAATATTTCTGTTAAATTATGAATCCGAGCGCCATCTTTATTATAAAAAATGTTATAGACTTGGATGAATTCTCAGAGAATCTGAAAAACGTAACGATTAACGAAATGAAAATTCACAGTAATGTTTATTGCGTACGTCTTCCGACATAACGGATTTTTCGGGGAAAAGGAAAATTCCACAGTTTGAAAGGGAGCTGCTTTTCAAATTTTTAAGGAGGAATTATAATGTATATAATAATTCATTCGGATATTTACGAAAATTTTCTATGAGCTTTCAGTAAGTTAGGTTTCCGTTAAGATACATGCAATTAGAAAACAGAATAATTTCTCAGAAACATTTTCATGTGGAAACTCCCTTTAAAATCAGCTTTTTTTTGTAATGTAAGTTTCAAGTTAGTCATTTTAAATTGTTTTCCAATAACTAAATAAGTAATTAAAGCGTATTCTATAACTAATCTAGTCTAACATCAAATGTATAAATATCTACAAAAAACTTATTCTCACCCCAATAAATAAATTAGCATTATGATTAAGATAGTGCAGCTTCTGAATTTAGAAGTGTGCAAAAACTGTTAGCTCATGAAATACATACAGGTGAAATATTTATATATTTAATCGAAAGCACCCCCCCTTCTCCGAACCACCAGAAAGGCGTATGCTCCATGGGCACCCCATAAATTGTTCACGCCTTAGTTTTGAACAGCGAAAATAAAGGTGCGATCGCGGCCATAGATCAGCGCGGGACAAAGCGCGCGGCGACAGCGCCGGCGCGCGTGAGCGGCCCGGCGCGCGTGCGATAGTTTAAAATAATGTGTCCTATCGAATGGTATGTATTGCAGAGTATACGTGGGGCTTAACGGCGTCATATTTATTTAGATCTACGTGGAAAAAATCTCTCATTTTCTGCTTTCCCGTCGTTGAAAAATTTGAAAATTTTCCCGAAAAAATGTGCAGGTATCGTTTTTAAAAATCGTTTTTGATAAGGGTTAATTTTGCTCACGATTTTTGAGAGTAGGACATTGATTGGTCGACTGCATTTGAATGATAACAAAAATGAAAATAAAAATAAAAGGTTTTTTACATAACTAAAACTAGTGAATTAATCGCTTCCATAAATTATTTTTTTTTAATTTAAAGTTTATTAAAAAAAAATCAAGTCGAACGTTGCAATCGTCAATGAAATCGGTTAAATTGATCGAAAGATCTAATAGAGAAAATATTTCAAAAAATTTTTTTTTCTAACTAGTTTCACAGGAATTTATGATTAAAGCCCAGAAAGCTTGAAAATTTTAACTCGATGAGTATATTAGATTTTGACCAATTTAAAACTATTTTTTTTTCTAAAATGTTTTTTACTAACTTCCTAAATGATAAAATCTAACAACATCGAAATCAAATTTTAATTCTCAATAAACTTCGTCAAATATCGCAAATCCCATCAGACACGATCATTTCAATTGAGAGATATCGTTGAAAGGTAATTTAAAAAACCTTTTCCACAGATTACTTTTAAACAAGTCGATTGATTGATTTCGGGTTTACGACATTTGATTATTTTACTGTTTGGATGTCTTATTTATCCATTTTTCCCCTCCACCTCATAAATGTTTATGCATGTATGTTTATGAGATTTTCGAGCTCGAAAATAGTGAAAAAGTTTTGGGTTCGATGGGTAAGATTAACCGCTTAATAGGACTCTTCTTATTATGCAAAACAAAGAGAGAATAATATATAAATAATTGTACGATGCAGCGATATGTAATTAAATACATAAATTTCATGTTAATTCGTTATGTAAACATTTAAAATGTTCATGTATGTCTATTTACGGAAACATTGAGTTTGCAAAAGTGTTTCGGGAAGTCATTTTTCAGGTAGTATAAAGGAGGAAATAAAAGTTTTTGTAAATAGAGCTTTATGTGAGGTAAAATAATAAAGGTTTCCACAGAAAATACATTAAAATAGCGAAAATTCTCAAGCGATACAACATATTTGAAACATATAGATGTAGTTACCTGATACGTGCAATAATAATTTTACTCTAGGTAATCATTCTAGGTCGTGCTATAGTAATTTTGACACTATAAAGGCAAAAAATGTCGGTTAGGTCTTTGTACACATTATTAAGAAATGTGGTAGAACCAAATGTGCATGCCTTAAGCGCTCGTGACATACGTATGTTATTTAAATTACAGGTTAATGTAATATATGAGCTTTTCACCAAAAATCCTTTTTTAAAGTTCTTCAAAACTTTCCCGAAGTCACTAATTAAAATTATTATATAATAATTTTTGTTAATATAAACGTATTACTAATTACATTAAAAATAACTTTGGAATTAATTAAAACGTTTGAAATTAATTAAAAATAAATAAAAAAAAACAAATTCTAGGACAGGTTTGAACCGGGGCACCCTGCGCGCGCGACTTAAAGGTAAACAGTTGAACTAAATCGTACAGCTTATTCTCGTGCGAAATTAGTTATTTTATTGTATGCCTTAAGCGAGAGCGTAGGTATGCTTCTACTGTCGCTAATTACAGCTAATAGGTACTATATCAAGCTATGATTTTCAATACAGTTATTCCCAATCGATTAGTGATGAGATTGAAAAAGAAATTAAGTTTAAAAGTTAAATAGTTTTTAGTTATCGTGATTACACGGGATTTTCAGGCGACAGTAGAAGCATACCTATGCTCCCGCTTAAGGCATGCAAAAATCGAATATGGATAAAAATTAAAATATTGAGAAAAATGGCGCTAACTTAAACTAATTAAAGAAGAAATAATAACAGACAAACAACATTATTGGCAAAGAAACACAAATAAATAATTCCTCATAACTAATCCTTACCCGGTTAATAAAAGACAAATATTCTAAAGAAATATATACAAAAACACAATTAACACAAAAAGGAATCCTTAACCTAAGTCCGTATACACAATTTAAATCATTTATATTTACACACATTTTACACATTATCAAATTTAATAAAATACTAAGGGCGCGGTTGTCCATAACTATAATAATGATTATTGAGAAATGTTCAATCGAAGTTGTTAACGCATACTACTTGGGATAAACTATCCGATCAGGCAGGTCCGAGTTCAATACGGGGGTCAGAGGACGAACAATTGAAGTTGGTAACGCATACTACTTGGGATAGACTATCCGATTAGAAAAGTCCGAGTTCAATAAGGGAGTCAAAAGACGAACAATCGAAGTTGGTAACGCACACTACTTGGGAGAGACTATCTGATTAGAAAGGTCTGAGTTCAATAAGGGAGTCAGAGGACGAACAATCGAAGTTGGTAACGCATACTATTTGGGATAGACTATCCGATTAGAAAAGTCCGAGTTCAATAAGGGAGTCAAAAGACGAACAATCGAAGTTGGTAACGCACACTACTTGGGAGAGACTATCTGATTAGAAAGGTCTGAGTTCAATAAGGGAGTCAGAGGACGAACAATCGAAGTTGGTAACGCATACTATTTGGGATAGACTATCCGATTAGAAAAGTCCGAGTTCAATAAGGGAGTCAAAAGACGAACAATCGAAGTTGGTAACGCACACTACTTGGGAGACTATCTGATTAGAAAGGTCTGAGTTCAATAAGGGAGTCAGAGGACGAACAATCGAAGTTGGTAACGCATACTATTTGGGATAGACTATCCGATTAGAAAAGTCCGAGTTCAATAAGGGAGTCAAAGACGAACAATCGAAGTTGGTAACACACTACTTGGGAGAGACTATCTGATTAGAAAGGTCTGAGTTCAATAAGGAGTCAGAGGACGAACAATCGAAGTTGGTAACGCATACTATTTGGGATAGACTATCCGATTAGAAAGTCCGAGTTCAATAAGGGAGTCAAAAGACGAACAATCGAAGTTGGTAACGCACACTACTTGGGAGAGACTATCTGATTAGAAAGGTCTGAGTTCAATAAGGGAGTCAGAGGACGAACAATCGAAGTTGGTAACGCATACTATTTGGGATAGACTATCCGATTAGAAAAGTCCGAGTTCAATAAGGGAGTCAAAAGACGAACAATCGAAGTTGGTAACGCATACTACTTGGGATAGACTATTCGATTAGAAAAGTCCGAGTTCAATAAGGGAGTCAAAAAACGAACAATCGAAGTTGGTAACGCACACTACTTGGGAGAGACTATCTGATTAGAAAGGTCTGAGTTCAATAAGGGGGTCAGAGGACGAACAATCGAAGTTGGTAACGCATACTATTTGGGATAGACTATCCGATTAGAAAAGTCCGAGTTCAATAAGGGTCAAAGACGAACAATTGAAGTTGGTAACATACTACTTGGGATGAACTATCCGATTAGAAAGGTCTGAGTTCAATAAGGGGTCAGAGGACGAACAATGGAAGTTGGTAACGCATACTACTTGGAATATACTCTCCGATTAGAAAGGTCCGAGTTTAATAAGGGTCAGAGGACGAACAATCGAAGTTGGTAACGCATACTACTTGGGATAGACTATCCGATCAGGCAGGTCCGAGTTCAATAAGGGAGTCGGAGGACGAACAATCGAAGTTGGTAACGCATACTATTTGGGATAGACTATCCGATCAGACAGGTCCGACTTCACTTAAGGAGTCGGAGGACGAACAATCGAAGTTGGTAACGCATACTACTTGGGATAGACTATCCGATTAGAAAAGTCCGAGTTCAATAAGGGAGTCAAAAGACGAACAATTGAAGTTGGTAAAGCATACTACAGGATAGACTATCCGATTAGAAAAATCGAATTCAATAAAGAGTCAGAGACGAACAATCGAAGTCGGTAACGCATACTACTTGAGATAGACTATCCGATTTGAAGGTCCGAGTTCAATAAGGAAGTCAGAGGGACGAACAATCGAAGTTGGTAACGTATACTACTTGGGATAGACTACCCGATCAGGCAGGTCCGAGCACAATAAGGGGTCAGAGGACGAACAATCGAAGTTGGTAACGCATACTACTTGGGATAGACTATCCGATTTGAAAGGTCCGAGTTCAATAAGGAAGTCAGAGAGACGAACAATCAAGTTGGTAGCATATACTACTTGGGATAGACTACCCGATCAGGCAGGTCCGAACACTAAGGGGTCAAAGGACGAACAATCGAAGTTGATAACTTGCATACTACTTGAGATAGACTATCCGATCAGGTAGTCCAGAGTTCAATAAAGGAGTCGGAGGACGAACAATCGAAGTTGGTAACGCTACTACTTGGGATAGACTCTCGATTAGAAAGATCCGAGTTTAATAAGGGTCAGAGGACGAACAATCGAAGTTGGTAACGCATACTACTTGGGATAGACTATCCGATCAGGCAGGTCCGAGTTCAATAAGAGTCGGAGGACAAACAATCGAAGTTGGTAACGCATACTACTTGGGATAGACTATCCGATCAGACAGGTCCGACTTCATAAGGAGTCGAGAGGACGAACAATCAAAGTTGGTAACGCATACTACTTGGGATAGACTATCCGATTCGAAAGGTACGAGTTCAATAAGGAGAGTCAGAGGACGAAAAATCGTAGTTTGTAACGCATACTACTTGGGATAGACTCTCCGATTAGAAGGTCCGAGTTTAATAGGATCAGAGACGAACGATCGAAGTTGGTAACGCATACTACTTGGGATAGACTATCCGATCAGGCAGGTCCAAGTTCAATAAAGGAGTCGAAGGACGAACAATCGAAGTTGGTTACGCATACTACAGGATAGACTATCCGATTAGACAGGTCCGACTTCACATAAGGAGTCGGAGGACGAACAATCAAAGTTGGTAACGCATACTACTTGGGATAGACTATCCGATCAGGCAGGTCCGAGTTCAATAAAGGAGTCGGAGGACGAACAATCGAAGTTGGTAACGCATACTATTTGGGATAGACTATCCGATCAGGCAGGTCCGAGTTCAATAAGGGAGTCGGAGGACGAACAATCGAAGTTGGTAACGCATACTATTTGGGATAGACTATCCGATCAGAAAGGTCCGAGTTCAATAAGGAGTCGGAGGACGAACAATCGAAGTTGGTAACACATACTACTTGGGATAGACTATCCGATTAGAAAAGTCCGAGTTCAATAAGGAAGTCAAAAGACGAACAATTGAAGTTGGTAAAGCATACTACTTGGGATGAACTATCCGATTAGAAATCCGAGTTCAATAAAGAGTCAGAGGACGAACAATCGAAGTCGGTAACGCATACTACTTGAGATAGACTATCCGATTTGAAGGTCCGAGTTCAATAGGAAGTCAGAGGACGAACAATCGAAGTTGGTAACGCATACTACTTGGGATAGACTACCCGATCAGAAGGGTCCGAGAGCACAATAAGGGTCAGAGGACGAACAATCGAAGTTGGTAGCACATACTACTTGGGATAGACTATCCGATTTGAAAGGTCCGAGTTCAATAAGGAGTCAGAGACGAACAATCGAAGTTGGTAACGTATACTACTTGGGATACTACCCGATCAGAGTCCGAACACAATAAGGGGTCAGAGGACGAACAATCGAAGTTGATAACGCATAAGATAGACTATCCGATCAGACAGGTCCGAGTTCAATAAGGGGTCGGAGGACAGACAATCGAAGTTGGTAACGCATACTACTTGGGATAGACTATCCGATTAGAAAAGTCCAGGGTTCAATAAGAGTCAAAAGACGAACAATTGAAGTTGGTAAAACATACTACTTGGGATAGACTATCCGATTAGAAAAATCGAATTCAATAAAGAGAGTCAGAGGACGAACAATCGAAGTCGGTAACGCATACTTGAGATAGACTATCCGATTTGAAAGGTCCGAGTTCAATAAAAGTCAGAGGACGAACAATCGAAGTTGGTAACGCACTTGGGATGACTACCCGATCAGGCAGGTCCGAGCACAATAAGGGGGTCAGAGGACGAACAATCGAAGTTGGTAACGCATACTACTTGGGATAGACTATCCGATTTGAAAGGTCCGAGTTCAATAAGGAAGTCAGAGGACGAACAATCGAAGTTGGTAACGTATACTACTTGGGATAGACTACCCGATCAGGCAGGTCCGAACACAATAAGGGGGTCAGAGGACGAACAATCGAAGTTGATAACGCATACTACTTGAGATAGACTATCCGATCAGGCAGGTCCGAGTTCAATAAAGGAGTCGGAGGACGAACAATCGAAGTTGGTAACGCATACTACTTGGGATAGACTATCCGATCAGGCAGGTCCGAGTTCAATAAAGGAGTCGGAGGACGAACAATCGAAGTTGGTAACGCATACTACTTGGGATAGACCATCCGATCAGGCAGGTCCGAGTTCAATAAAGGAGTCGGAGGACGAACAATCGAAGTTGGTAACGCATACTACTTGGGATAGACTCTCCGATTAGAAAGGTCCGAGTTTAATAAGGGTCGAGGACGAACAATCGAAGTTGGTAACGCATACTACTTGGGATAGACTATCCGATCAGGCAGGTCCGAGTTCAATAAGGGAGTCGGAGGACAAACAATCGAAGTTGGTAACGCATACTACTTGGGATAGACTATCCGATCAGACAGGTCCGACTTCACTTAAGGAGTCGGAGGACGAACAATCGAAGTTGGTAACGCATACTACTTGGGATAGACTATCCGATTCGAAAGGTACG
This sequence comes from Eumeta japonica, assembly GCA_005406025.1. NCBI lineage: Eukaryota > Metazoa > Arthropoda > Insecta > Lepidoptera > Psychidae > Eumeta > Eumeta japonica. Next base: position 17,246 of record BGZK01000723.1, read on the forward strand.
AGTTCAATAAGGGAGTCAGAGGACGAAAAATCGTAGTTTGTAACGCATACTACTTGGGATAGACTCTCCGATTAGAAAGGTCCGAGTTTAATAAGGATCAGAAGACGAACGATCGAAGTTGGTAACGCATACTACTTGGGATAGACTATCCGATCAGGCAGGTCCGAGTTCAATAAAGAGTCGAAGGACGAACAATCGAAGTTGGTTACGCATACTACTTGGGATAGACTATCCGATCAGACAGGTCCGAGTTCAATAAAGGAGTCGAAGGACGAACAATCGAAGGTTGGTTACGCATACTACTTGGGATAGACTATCCGATCAGACAGGTCCGACTTCACTAAGGAGTCGGAGGACGAACAATCAAAGTTGAACGCATACTACTTGGGATAGACTATCCGATCAGAAAGGTCCGAGTTCAATAAGGAGTCGGAGGGACGAAAAATCGAAGTTTGTAACGCATACTACTTGGGATAGACTATTCGATTAGAAAATCCGAGTTCAATACGGAGTCGGAGGACGAACAATCGAAGTTGTAACGCATACTACTTGAGATAGACTATCCGATCAGGCAGGTCCGAGCTTCAATAAAGGAGTCGGAGGACGAACAATCGAAGTTGGTAACGCATACTACTTGGGATAGACTATCCGATTAGAAAAGTCCGAGTTCAATAAGGGAGTCAAAAGACGAACAATTGAAGTTGGTAAAGCATACTACTTGGGATAGACTATCCGATTAGAAAAATCCGAATTCAATAAGAGAGTCAGAGGACGAACAATCGAAGTCGGTAACGCATACTACTTGAGATAGACTATCCGATTTGAAAGGTCCGAGTTCAATAAGGAAGTCAGAGGACGAACAATCGAAGTTGGTAACGTATACTACTTGGGATAGACTACCCGATCAGGCAGGTCCGAGCACAATAAGGGGGTCAGAGGACGAACAATCGAAGTTGGTAACGCATACTACTTGGGATAGACTATCCGATTTGAAAGGTCCGAGTTCAATAAGGAAGTCAGAGGACGAACAATCGAAGTTGGTAACGTATACTACTTGGGATAGACTACCCGATCAGGCAGGTCCGAACACAATAAGGGGGTCAGAGGACGAACAATCGAAGTTGATAGCACGTACTACTTGAGATAGACTATCCGATCAGGCAGGTCCGAGTTCAATAAAGGAGTCGGAGGACGAACAATCGAAGTTGGTAGCATACTACTTGGGATAGACTATCCGATCAGGCAGGTCCGAGTTCAATAAAGGAGTCGGAGGACGAACAATCGAAGTTGGTAACGCATACTACTTGGGATAGACCATCCGATCAGGCAGGTCCGAGTTCAATAAAGGAGTCGGAGGACGAACAATCGAAGTTGGTAACGCATACTACTTGGGATAGACTCTCCGATTAGAAAGGTCCGAGTTTAATAAGGGTCAGAGGACGAACAATCGAAGTTGGTAGCATACTACTTGGGATAGACTATCCCGATCAGGCAGGTCCGAGTTCAATAAGGAGTCGGAGGACAAACAATCGAAGTTGGTAACGCATACTACTTGGGATAGACTATCCGATCAGACAGGTCCGACTTCACTTAAGGAGTCGGAGGACGAACAATCGAAGTTGGTAACGCATACTACTTGGGATAGACTATCCGATTCGAAAGGTACGAGTTCAATAAGGGAGTCAGAGGACGAAAAATCGTAGTTTGTAACGCATACTACTTGGGATAGACTCTCCGATTAGAAAGGTCCGAGTTTAATAAGGATCAGAAGACGAACGATCGAAGTTGGTAACGCATACTACTTGGGATAGACTATCCGATCAGGCAGGTCCGAGTTCAATAAAGGAGTCGAAGGACGAACAATCGAAGTTGGTTACGCATACTACTTGGGATAGACTATCCGATCAGACAGGTCCGACTTCACTTAAGGAGTCGGAGGACGAACAATCAAAGTTGGTAACGCATACTACTTGGGATAGGCTATCCGATTCGAAAGGTCCGAGTTTAATAAGAGAGTCAGAGGACGAAAAATCGTAGTTTGTAACGCATACTACTTGGGATAGACTATTCGATTAGAAAAATCCGAGTTCAATACGGGAGTCAGAGGAGGAACAATAGAAGTTGTTAACGCATACTACTTGGGATAGAATGTCCGATCATGCAGATCCGAGTTTAATAATAACGAATGTAGGGCTTTTTAGCGTAAAGTACCTCAGTGCTTATTGTTTTTTAACAGGGCATGAAAGATAATGGGCAGAAAAAAGAGAGGGATAGACGTAATTCACAGAATTAGTAAGTTAAAGGGACAACGTAGGCCAATATCGTATATGTATTGTGGAAATCGTTGTGCAAAGTGCTCCTAAATGTGCTAGTATGTCTAGTATGAGCTTTACTCAGTTCACACACACACACACACACATATATATATATATATATATATATATATATATATATATATATATATATAAGTTATATTCTTTTTCTTCTTCAAAAGAAATGAATTTAAAAAAAATTGTGTCGTTTATAGGTCTAATACAATATCGACAAGATTAGTACAAAACCGGTTCAAGCGTTTTCAGTCCGGCGTGTTATGGATAAGAGAGCTGGGGATTGATCACAAAAACAGTTTCGCCTCATTTGAAAAAAGCTGGTTATACAAAAAAGCTCAATAATACTTGGGTCCCATACGAGCACAGTAAAAAAATGTAATGAATCGTGTACTCATTTGCGGTTCCCCGAGAAACGTAATAAAACTCAATCGTTTTAGAAAATATTGATGACCGGTGATGAAAAATGGAATACCTGTGACGTGAAAGTGCAAAAAATATGACGGTCAAAAGACAAGAAAGATTCACTTATTCATTATGTGCCTTTACCGCCGGGCAAAACCATCGATTCAGATCTTTACTACTAACAGCTGATGAGACTGAAGCAAGAAGTTGAGAAGAAACAGCCGGAATCGATCAACAGAAAGGGTGTCGTTTTTCACCATGATAACGCCAGACCATACATATATTTAGTCACTCAGGAAATATTGAGAGAGTTTGGTCGGGAAGTGTTAATACATCCACCATATAGCCTTGATCTTGTACCCTCAGATTTTCACCTACATGGGTTTCTTCAGAATTCATTAGGTAGTGTTAGGGTAACTTCAACAGCGGACTGTCAAAGCTTCAAAACTACTTGTCGCAATTTTTTCGTTAGAAGTTCTGAAATTTCCACATCATATACAGACATAATAATGAAATGAAATATGATGAAAATTTTTCTTGGATTTGTGTACGAAACACGTAAATACTTCATTACATATCATGACATATTATATATACATTTAACAATAACCAATTTTTAGTTTTTTAAAACGAATTCTCTTTAAGATTAGACTTTGTTGTTAAACAGCATAAATACGCATTGATTGAAATGGAAAAGTTTTATTTTAATTTAACCTCCATAGACAAAACAACATTCAAGTACGCATATAAATTGCACGACAATAAATTATTAATAGTACCTAATATTATGATATTCGTTACGTACATCGTCATTCACATACGACTTTTATATACTCGTGGTTTTATTCCTACACATTCAATACTTTACAAATAATCTCCATCTCTGTCCGCGGTAAAGAAATATGAATCGATAACATCGCTCATAGAAGCCAAAGCAAATGTTAATTATCGTTTGTCATAACAAAGGTTGTGTTTAAACGCGCCGCAAGGCAGTCCGTCCGGCGCGCCCGGCCCGCCAGCACCGCTCTGGGCGTGATCCGCTGCGCGCGACCTGCTGAAGTAAATATACAACGCTTGCAAACTGACGTGGATGCTGGAAGTTAGTGCAAATAAGTTGGTGTGTGTAGTGATAAACTGACATTATATAAAAAGAGGTAAGTTTTTTCCTGCTTGTATGTCGTTCGATGGTAAAGAATAAACTGCTCTTTGTATTTTCGTAAATATATTGTGCATTATTCATATTTTATCAATTTAAAATGTTTATTACTTTATGAATTTGGCGTACGCTTATAAATTAAATTATTTAATATCATATTTTTAAAACACAAGTGCAATCAGTAATAACATATTTGAACTGATTGATTTTTCATTTTACAAACTTATTAAAATACTGTTATGTTTTAATAAATAACATATTGGTCATATCAAAAAACTTGTATACCTTGTATTAGCGGCTTACCTTATTTGCATTTGTAATTTGCTGTTATTTTTAAGACGTTCAAAGAACAACATGCATAGATAATAAAGCTAACGTGATTTGTTTACGAACGTATTTTTGTTTTTCGAGGTGAATATTTTCAAATTTTTTTCTAACAAATTCGCAATGCTAAAAACTATACGTTTGCAGTATGAGTATCATTATAATTTTTTTTAATGTGAATTAAGCTAATTTCCCTCGGGCGGCTTAGCATAATTAATTCGCAAATCGAGTGCGGATTTGGGGGTCGGAGACTGCTCATTATCTGCTCCGTGACATAATAAACGTGAAATTTATACTGCGGGATGAGTTTTCGTTTTGACATTTTTTTTAATTGGTACGTCCACGTTAAGTCTAATTTTTTGATAACAGAATTATAACAGCTAATCGCAGTACTCATTTTAAAATGCAATTAAAAAGAATAATGATAGCGTTCTTAGACGATCTTTTTTTATAGAAAGCATTAATTCTTTCTTAGAAATAAGATTTTTTTTTCACTAAATCTTCGAAAGTTTGAAATTATTACGGATCGTAAAAAGTTTGTTATAATAATAGGCAACACTCAATTTCTTTTTTTTTCCATTTGTATTACTTATCAAAAATAAAAATGTATCAGGAACAAAACATTATGGATGCAAGTTAACTTCCATTAATTTACGACGTTTGATACAGTTAGTGATATGATGTAATTCAAAAGCTGACTAGAATGAGGAATGCGTTACAGAGTGGTGTGTAACAACACTTTCGCTGTTTCTGTCGAGAGAATTTCAATTACGGACTACGTGCCACGAAACACCATATGGAATTTATTATTTCCTTGTAGTAGGAAGGGATGGACTATACATCTGTACAAAGGTAACAATCTGATTAAAAAAAATACAAAGAAGAGTTTCTTAACTCTTCTTTGTATTTTTTTTAATCATCGAGACGCTCTTGCGTCTCGATTTCACGCAGAGAGGGTTCCGTATTACAAAACTCCACATTACCTGTTACATTCTTTTTTATGTCTGACTCAAATTTGTTTGTAAGCTCCCATTGTAACCAATTAAATTGGATATGTTAGTTGTTTGTGAATTAAATAATATGTTTTATACACATTTTCTTTTCACGAACATGTTTATTCTTCGTGAGAACTTAAAATATTATGGTTTTTTTTGGGTTTTTCTGTAAGCTATGAGCAAAATCTTACATTTTGAAAATGTTGTAAATAATCATAAAATGTCAAAGTTTGGAAATAAATATATTTATTTCGGAAATAAATATATTTAAATAAATATACTACGATATTTACAACTTGTATTTGAATATAAATATAGTTTTTTTTATTATTCTTTAAATCTAATATTAATCTAGTATTATATCAAAACATGCATTAGAGTTTTACGTTACAAATATGTTATATGTAATTAGTTACATGTTGTATTGGACAATTTATTTTAATTATCTAATCATTCTCTCAAAATCAATTCTCAAAATTACATTTGATCAGTCCGTAATTAAATCATTTAGTTCTAGTGAATGTACCAAAGTCCAACCTTTTTGTTCATTCAGTTCGTCTAGAGACAAGGTCTTTTAATCGCACGTACGGAACATTTAAAAGGGACAAAAGGCTATAACTTGCCGATAATATTGTCTAATTTCTAGAAAGTTTCAATAACCATGAGACGTAATTGAAATCTAAATCTGACATTTTTAGCAGCGATAGGCCATTGTGCGCGTGCGCATTACGTGATAAATCCATAGAGATACAGACAATGGATCGAAAATCACCCACGGCCCGGCGCTGCGCGAGATCGAAGAGTTCTCAACGAACGCGGAACTTTATTCCCTGCTTATGTCATCGTCATTGTGTTTCGTTTGTGTGCGCCTTGACGCATGCGCTACTCTTTTTTTTTTTTCTTCTTCGAATTAATAGTATAATTATTTTCATGCAGCGAACGTTGCCAGAATTAAAATTAATGTTCTCTAGTTATTTGTTTAGTAGATAATGTATCCATTGAAATTATCCTAACGGACAAACGTAAATAAAGTGACACATTTAATTTATCATATTGTGCCGCTATTCTTGAGACAAGAAACGTACAAGTTATCGACAGTAGTTGTGAAGATAGATCATTTTCATATTTCTTATTCCGTGTTCTCGGGGATATATTTGTTCGTAGGTAGTGCTCGCAGCGTCAGTACAATGCGCACAGGATAAACTCCTCTATCTCCCGCACCGATTGCACTACGGACCCGCCGTCGGTCCTGATCGCGATCTCGATATCAGCCGTAGTTCGTATCTCTTCTGGAGTCTCGGCTTCTATTCCGATTTTTCCTCCCGGTTTTGATTTCAGTTTTTTTTTAGGGTCTGCTGCAAATTTTAGTCCAAATGTCACACTCGCTTCTAATACCGAGTCCGCTCTTGGTTTCAATGTCGGTTACGTTCTCGGTTTTTATTCCGGCTCCGCACTCTGTTCTGATTTTCGATTTCCTTTTAAACATTTTCTCACAAAAAAAACAACACCCAAGTGCATACGCCGTTAAGGATCATTGAATAAATTATTCATTAATCGCTCCTCTTGAGAAGTATTTCTATAAAAAATAAGAGTAGAATATGAAGCTTTTTTGAATGATCACAATTTTTGGAAAGTATTTAATTATTTACAACCAATAACCTGGATTCCAGTTTTTAGTTTATATCAATTTTGGTGTGTAAATTAACCTATATATCAACATAGGTTTATACTCTCTTCGTTTACCGTTCGTTCAGTTGCTTACGTATAAAAATATCTCCCCGTGATTTGACTACGAGATTTAATTGGGAGCGTGTTTTTGATGTTTGACAAATATTTTAAAGGGCAAGTTGTCTTTTAATAAGAAAGAAATGAACTATGCAAAAATTGTAACAATTACAACTACAATTTTAGAAATGCAAGAATTACTAATTCGTACAATTAATCAAAAAGAGAAAAACGAAAAAAAATTCACATCTTTTTTGTTTGTTTGTTCTTATATAACGCTTAAACGGCTAAACCAATTATATTGAAACTTTCGCAGCAATCTTGCACATGCATTAATTATTTTATAAATTATATTGTAATACTGCGACGTTACAATAATTTAGTAACATTGTTCTACTAGTTCGAGGAAGTTATGGCAACACTGTAGATAAATACATTTTGTCATAACATCACTATACTATTAATGGAATATTGCGCAATATTATACATTTTATAATACGTCATAATTGTATTGAATAATGCACCGTAGTATAATATAAAGCACCATAGTGTAATTGTAAGCTATCACGAACCTCAGGATCAGAACTGAGTTTAGATTCGTAATCTGAATTAAAAGTGAAGTCGAGGACTGAATTGAAACATATCGATTTTAGATCGAAGAGGGTAAAAAATATAGAAGTGTTCAGTCTGTGTCCGACAAAACCACAAGAAAAACCAGTCTCATATAAAGACAGAGGAGTGATACGCGTCGATTTGTTAATGATGCATGATTGTTTTTACTTCGGCCTTCGCTTGAAAGTTAACGCTCACCGGTCGACTGGCTAGTATATTTGATTCCGGGTATTCAATGTAGCGAATGTCCACGATTCATAGAGCAGATAGACGAGCTCGTTTCAAAGTACGACTGCAAGGACACATCGTTGGGCTTTATGGCTAAAGCACATACTCTTCGTACAGTTCGTTGTAATTTATGTAGCACACGAGAGAAAGGGACAAAAGACGTGAAATAGATACGATACGTATGAAGTCTACATCTTTTGTCTTTGTCGCCCGCGAACGTTATCAGTTCTCTCGATCTGGACATTGTATTATATTCTTATATAGCAATTAACGTGGATTGTTTGCCTTCCACGTCTTAATAGAGCTACGGAGCGTTATTAAATATCAGCACATTATAATGGGAACAATGAGAAACTGGGAACAATATTGAGCTTTTGTGTATATAAGGGGAATATGAGACGAAAGCTAGCAATACTATGGATTAATTAATCTGTCCGATTCAAATACATCTCGCAGACTACGTTCGTGGGAAGCCCAAAAGTATTTTGTATTTTACATCGTTGGGCGGGGCCTCCTATCGGCCACGTGACGCGCCTTTGCTCAAAACACGTGACAGCGTCAATTTCTGTTGCGCGCAATGTAATGAATGCAGTGACCGGTATTCAGAATAGATTAATGTAAGTGCAAAACGGTCAAATACAGTTTGAAGAGTGACGAACGTCTATTGTGATATCCTCTTCGCAATTGAAACTGCAATGTGAACACGAACCTATTAATTATCACGCATGTAAAATACGATTCTATAATTTCATTAAATCAAATATAGAGTCGTTAACCGGCTCCGATTTTAAAACTTTAAGTGAATTAAATATGCAAAGATTGTATTAAACGCATATCTGTGATCTCTGCTTATTCGTGTGAGAAATGTGAACGAGCTTGTATTGTTTATTTCTGTTATTTTTTTTTGTGTTTAAAATTAAATCCAAACTCGTATTTCTCTCTCAAAGTCGTATTTTTTTTACATATTTTTCTCTAAATTAACTTTTCGCTATAAATTTTGTAACAATTTTACTTATTTATAAATTCAGCGACACCTGGTTAAGTAGGACCAACATAAGTGAGAAACCTCTATTATTGAGAATTGTAATGAAGCCCCGGCACTTTTTCATCGAATTGCTTCTGTTAATGGGATTTTTGCCGGTTAATGGAAGCTGGTTAAATGTGATTTGATTGCAGAGTTTTTTCGATGTTTACCTCTATAATTGGGACACTGTAGTTCAATTCACTGCACAAATGAGACAATTTATCAGGTTTCGACACGTTTGTTTACAAGCATTTGGATTTCTTTCGCACGTATAAGAAATAGAAGAAGACCGTAAAGAGACTTCAGTAAAAATTTCAAAGCATGAGGCAATGTAAGTTTTTGAAACTTTACATGAGTATTTGGAGATGTCAAATATTGGTAATTCGAATGAAAGAAATTTTTGATCAAATTTATTCTATAGAGAAACAGGTTTCAGCAACTAGCAATCAAATACAAACAAACATAATCGATTACTTTAAGTCATAAACTTTACTTAATTGTATTGTTTTTTTTTTCAATAAATACATACATATGTACACTTAATTCATAACATTATAAATACAAATTTTTATTAACCTTTCTACCTCTATAAATGGAATAACATTTCGACCTTTATAAGCGGGGCCTTCTGTAAATGAGACAAGCATAATTTTAAACCTAATTGGAAAACTGGATAAATGAAAACCTATTTAAATAGTACAAAATTCTTGATCCCTTGAGATCCCAATTGATCACTCTATTAATCGTTGGGAGCTAGAAGTTGAAATAGCTTTATAAATTTCAATATAACTCCTTTAATATACTTTTAATGATTTATATTCAAGTTATTTTTAATTTAAAAATAATATTGAATAAAAAAATATTCCTTGTAATTAATATTTGACATACTGTATTAACCCTAGCGATTTCGAAAAATATATTTGAAAATAAAGGCCCAATTTGAAGACCATTTTCCATATATGTTTCAAAGTTTTACCATATCGATTATGATGAAAGAAACTTTTGAACTAAAACCACTCTTCTATATTATAGATATTGAACAAGTAAAGTGATAAGTCTTTGTCAATGTCAAGTTACATCACGACTCAGGACAACTTCAAAGGTGCAAAATGGATTTTTTGTCAGGCTTTTTCGACAAGGTCGCGCCGGGAGGTCGATACCTGTTTCAGTGTGCTACAAAAAAAAGTTATACGAATAAACGATCGATTTCTTCGTCTCGTCGAACGCAGGTCTGATAATTCGTGTAACTTCGTAAAAGAATTTAAAAAGATGACTAGGAATCCACCTTTTCAATTTTAGTAGTGCACATTACACTGGGGTACGAACGCATACCCTGTCATATTCATCGTCATACTCGCACTTTAAAATGTAGTGTTGCCAGCAAGCAGCGAAAAATCCAAAAAATAATTAGAATATTTTTCTATTGTGTACACGTTAATTCGCGGAAACCCATGATTAGACGCTCTCCAACGATATTTAGTAAAGATGCACCATGCAACCCGCCGCCGACCTTCAATACTTCAATGACCTTCTTTCACTACGAATTCTCATCCAACGAATCTGTCAATACTCGCGAATCAATATTCAATCCGATGGGTGAGGATTCTTAGTAGAAGAACAGATTCGAGGGTCAGCGGTGGGTTGCATGTTGCTTGTCACGACACGTCGCAGGCAAGCGTCTAATCGATTTCGTTATTTTTGACCTATCCCAGCTTTAATGTCTGTATTATTCGGTATATCTAATCGATGTTTGTATTTCATCACGAAACAAAACATTTTCATTATCAGCCGACGCTTAAGTTAGAAGTAAACGTTAAGTTAAAGTTTGCTTTGAGTGAAGTCAGTGGGTCGTCAGTATTATCAATACTAACTTTACATATTTCTATTACATTTTATCAATGATTAATTTCGATGTATGGGTCATATACGGATTCGATTCGCGATCTTTTTTTCACGCACATTACTTATTACCCATTATCAGTTCTATCTTTACCCTTTTCCAAATTTAAAATTTTCTTTCGCTCTCGCTCTCACTCTTCCTCACTTTCTCTCTACAAGCAAAGCGAGCAAAGATAATCATTAATAGCGTCTATTATTTCACTTGACTAACTTGTATCTGATGTGACTATGAATTCTATTAGATATCAAATTTTACAAAATTAAAGCAATTTTCTATTAGATTCGAAGATACAGCAATTTTTATTTTATAGGAAGATGTGTCTTATCAGTACACCAATTTTATTAAAATGAATTCAACCGTTGTTGAGTATTATAAAACGTACATAGAAAAAGTCGGACAAGTAAACGTGCTACTTTAGCTAGTGTTTCGCTCAAAATCTAAGCTATCCGTGTGCTAAATTTTATGAAAATCCGTCAAGCTGCTCATAATTAAAAATGTAAAAGACACTCAAAAATATCAATATCATCAATAACAATATTATCTTCATGCACATCGTCCGACCGAACACCAAATCGAGGATGTAAGTGGTGCTCAACTAACAAATGGATTTGCCCGCTGAATACTCGTTTATGCCTAGAGTTTGAATCCATAAACGTTCGTAGAGCGCTCGAATTGTAACCGCGTAGAAACCGCACACAATCGGAGGCGTTCACCGAACCACGGGCGAGTGTAACGTGACAGGAGAAAGTGCATAATTAGCGGTGATTAAGTTAACGCGTCGCGGACCTAAAGTTGAGTGACCCTTTATCTTAAGCCGAGAGCGCTTTCGTCGTCGGAAAAGTTTACCCTTTATCGGTCATCGGAATTTGGTATTCGAGGGCCCTTATCTACTATGCACTCTATTTTCGTTTGTCGGCAAAAACAGCGAAATAGGGGATTTTTTTCGATTACCAAACATTATCGTCATTTTAGGAAAATGATAGCTCAAATAACATTTTTACGAAAAGAAATAATTCAAGAATTTCATGGAAACACTTTTCCAAACAGACGCCACTGGTTTGTTTGATAAAGCAACTCAATAAAAATCATCCTATGATAAAACTAAATACCTTAAATAAAAATAAAAGTAAATAAAAATAAAAGATATGAATGTTAAGTTCGTTGTAGACTCGCGGCAACTGTAATAAGCCTTCACAAACATATTCAAGATGTTCACTCTATTCAGCTGTTGTCGCCCATTCTATCTCAGTAAATGTTTCTTTGTTCGCATTCACACGAGGAACGAGCTCTGTTCTTTGACTCGAAGCTAGTTCCAGATTGAATTTCATTTGAGTAAATAAAATACTCAGAACTCGTATTTTATACAAGACACATTATGCGCATCGAATTTTTTATTGATTTTCATTTTATTATAAAGTGATTTAAATATTTCAAGATAATAATGAAATAAGTAAAGGTCAATAATGGCCAAGAATATGTTGCGCAATAAAACGTTTCTTGACTTTCGTTGTCTTATAAATTAAACGTCATGCACGCGGAACTCTCTGATTATCGCACTTGACCGCTTTGTCTCAATGCCACGACTCTGCCGACTACTTAGTAAAGCACCTGCACACAGGTATAAACAGACGCGTGCACACACACACACGGCCCGGCCGAAGTCACAAAAGCGTCGTTCATTTAGGTTAACGAGGCTTCGCAGTCCTTACTTGCTGTGTTTCTAGGTCTCAGTTAGGTATCGCTCCGGCTAATTATACGCTAATTAGTAGCGTGCGGTGCGACTCTTGTCCGCTGATCCGTTTGACATCCATCAAGGTCGTATAATTGTGACCGTCAATTTTTTCTCGCGCAATGACGCAATAGAGATGATTCTAATCGCCGGTCCGACTGGCCCGTGTTTTTTTCGCGCTCTGAAGATTAATTTGAGCTTTCAACGGTCTCTACCATCGGTTAACGCTAATTCTTTATGAATGTTTGACAACAATCAACACGTACTAACACTAGTAGTTACAGAGATAATTATCATTATTATAGGCTTCGTGATTCGTTGAATGAGCCGCTTTACTTTAATCTTCACATTTTCCTTATAGTCCTAAAATTAACTATATCGGTGTCTGACTTTACTCGCGGCGACTTAATTTTCTATTTTGAGGGAATACTCAAGATTGTTTTATAACCAAAATATTATTAGCAAACTATATTCGGACAGTGTGTTATTAGTCGAACGAGTACTCGTCTTTGTACTTGATTATATACGTATGCTCTAATCGTCACGCTGCTTCGGGACACGCATCGCCGTACGTCGAACGCGAGTGATACATCATGACCATTTTCGAGATTCTCAAATATTTTATATTTTCCACTTTCGAACACAGTAACCTTTATCATAAGACACGTGAAGAAAAAGGGATGGTCCGATGCTTAGGAGAGAAACTGCAAGGTTTATTTTTGCATCGCAACAAATTATTACCTTTTTTTAACAATCCGTGATACATTGAAATTTCCTATGCAGACAAAATCAAATACGATTAATTTCAATACAATTTCGTATTAATTTTGTAGACGAATGTAAATTATTCACATTTCTAAAATGACGAGATACAAACAGTATTATGAATTAAGTTACAAAACCTCGTTCATCTATAAAAAAGCTTTAAATGTATAAATTAATCTGATGTTTTACCAGACGCGGCATTTCATCATCATCTCGGTATCCGTGATGATACTCGATTTCATAGTTTCCGGCTGATGTATCGAAACCGACCTCGAGGTCAGATGTTATCGAGGTCGTATCAATTTAATTAAAGGTCAAGGGTTTCGCGCGGACCGGGCGGAGGTCGCGCGCTTTAGTGTATCGGGCCTAATGGTTGTAATAGGTTTTTTAAACAAAAAAAAAAATGTTCAGGACTCGTGAATGACTTTGACGATTCTACGACACGAAGGCCAAGGGGAGTAGAACAGACGACGAAAGATTGCCGAGATACATTTTCTACGCTATAGAGAATCGTGTTTGCATTTCTCAGTTGACCCTACAAATTGTGTCAGTAAACTCTCTGACTTGTTACAGACAGGGTCAATATGTTGACTTTACATTTTTGAAAAAGCAGTGCGAAAATAAATTTCAAAGTTTGTTGATAGATAAATAAATTTTAAATTATGTTGTTGCAGTTTAATAATTTTATCAATTCATCTTGGTATTCTGAAAATTTTAGTAGGCATATTGGCTTAGTTTATTATTGAATATACTAAAGAAGACAGAAAGACGCGTTTTAAAGGTGAGAGTTATTAAAATATAAATGAAAGAAAAATTGTATAAAAGTAATACAATCGGAACTCAATTAAGAAATTTATTTGCTGCAAGTCATTTATAAACTATACACGTACAACAGAAAGTTTATGAAACTTTCATTACATAATATTAAATTTGTTGCTACAAAAGTAACATGGAGTAACATGGAATAAGATGACACTAACCCCTATGGATTTTATAGTGTTTTTTGTATCATTTTATATTTTAAACTTCAGCCGGCTCTACATCTCGACGGCCAGTCTCGGTTCTGCCGCTTGTGGTTTACGACGGACTTCACACGAAAACCGAAACCGCACGGCCAGCGCACTTCGGTAACTTTCACAGTGCGACATCTATGGCGTCTTACCGTGGGGCCGCGCCGGCAACATTGAAGTTATTTTTCATTGCACGGTGTGTGCAATTTACGACCTGGGCTCACGCGTGTTCGTCTTGAAAATAAATTCATAGTTATAAACATTTCTGTCAATATTATGCATATGCATAAATATCTAAAATTATTTACGAAAAATATTGACATTCATAGCTTTTAATACGAGAAATAAGAATAAATTGGCCGCTCCTCGTTTCCAATTGGAAAAGGTCAGAAGTGGTTTGTGATTCAGCTGTGAACGTTGGCATTAAAATTTTTGATGGAATATTGAACTTGCTTTTAAATGGAGTTGATGGCTCTGCTTGGATTCATTTGAACAACAGCGGGGCGGGCAGTGGGTGGGACAAAATAAGTGATGGAAAAGGGATGGGATGGAGATTTGGGACAGTGACAGAAGGCTTGTCAAACTGCTAAAAATTAATTTAATTCTACTTAAATGTGGCGTATTGAATTACAAGAATAAAATGAAAACCGGCAGGACGTACAGCGATAACAAACGACGTGAGCCGAAAGAAACTGGCAATGGAGTGGTGCCCAAAGTATGGAAAACAGTATTAAAATAATGTAAACTCACGCTTATTTCCCAGAAGGGTAGAGAGAGACTATAGATGGAACATCTCACACAATAGAATATTTAAAAAAGAGACTATAGATTTTCACCTGGTGGGATCTTTATGGAAAATAATGTCCCAGAAAATCCATGACAAGATTATAATAAGAGGATTTAGAATCTGTGGGGTAGAATATATAAGCGAAGTTGAGAACGAAATTAAAGAAAAAAGGAGGAAGGAGCTTTCCTTTACGTGTTGTTAAGCTATTGCATAGCACACCGCGAACTTTGAACGCGGCGACCGAATCAAGAAATTCCGTAACGAAAATAAAACCTAACACCCACTCCGCCTAACATGTAGCTCGGCCGAGCGTTCGCTTAATGTTATGTATATGGTACACGACTGTACGAAGCTCGGCTGGATCGAGACGAGCTGCTCGAAATCGGACGAATACGTAAGCAGCTGTTTGTGAGAAAGTATATAGGTGTATAGGTATCTATCATATCTTTATAATGCCACACTCACCGCATGTGCCCCGTAAGTATACATGTATGTATATGTGTATAGATAGGTGTACCTATGTACAACAGTGATTAGCAGTTGCTGGTGAATAGCTATACGCGTAAAATTTGTGTATAAAGTGTTTTAAATATGAATAAACAAATTGCATTTATTAATGAAAAAAGTGATGAAAAACTTAAATTAATATATAAAAAAAATACTGCATTAATTAATAAATAATTATAATTGCGTAAGTTGATAAAAAATGCTATGCAATAGCTTTACCGCGGCAGTTCCCGAGTGCCACAGGTTTTTTTTTTGTATATGTTTTGTAAGAAAATGACGACAAAGAATTTTTAATGGCTTACATTATCGTTGAGGTTAACTGCTTTTTGTTTCTTTTTTGTTCTTATCATTCGTTGTTGTATTTTGTCTGCTTGTATATGACATTGAGAAAATAATTATTTTACGAGTCAATTCAAAATCCTGTCAAATGTCTATTTATTGTCTTTTACAACTTTTTTTTTAAACGAAGCTTCACAATTTATCATCTAACCTTAATGTAAGAAATATTTATTCACTCAAATAAAACGACAACGTCGAGCAACAAGTTGGGAAGAATAATTTAGAAGGTTTTAAGTTCATCGCTACAAACTCTGAAGTTCATCTTTACTCCTTATGCCTATAATAAAATATATCAAAGTAATTACATTTCCATAAATAGAATCGAAACACCTTGCGAAACTTCGACGGCTACCCAACGTCTCCAGATTCCAGATTTCGTGGAGAAATACCCTTCTTTCATTTATTGGACAAGTCGAGTCGGTTCAGCGACGGGCGGCTCATTAAAAACGTCCACAAACGAAGCACGAGCGGCGACGGTGGGACTGTCTCATGAACAAATCGCATCATCGACTCGGACTATCTTATGTCTGTCTATCTGTTCTGTGCACATGCAGCCGGAAGTCGCCGGCGAGCGTCTGTCCTTTTGTCTGTACGTATGTGCGCGCTAATCTCGACAACTGCCGAACGAATTTGATGATGAGTTTTTATGTTGGGGTCTGTATTTCTCCAGAAAGATTTTTTTGGGTATCATAAAATTGCTCTAGTAGTTATAGGAGTTCAACAATAACGATGACAGTGATTCGAGTCGACAAAAAAAAAGCGCTGCTCGGTTACTGCATCGACGTGCGCTGGTCCAAGGGTTGAATATTCATTAAACTGTTTGTGCGGAAGTTTGTTCAACTTTGATTTATAAAAGATCTCCACACGAGCAAAGCCGTAGGCGTGTCGCTGTTCATTTATATTTACGACACGTCATTTAGAAGCCTGCCAGAGTTTGTACGACCGGCAAATTTTTAAATTCGTAAGGACACTTCTAGAAAACACCCGAAGCAACAAGCGGAGTATAACAAATAAATAACAAACTACGAACAAACAAATGTGTCTCCGTGGTATCACACTCGTCGCCAGCGCGTGCGCCGATTCCGCGTGCCCATTGTCCGCCTTATACGAGGTGGCCGTACAAGGCCTCGGCTACAAGCATCGTCTCCTTTCTGAATATTCTTAGGCGTGTAGGCGTATACTTTTATAAGTAGACATGTAGTGACCAATTTAAAGAGAAGAACGTACCTCCCGTCGACGTTGTCAATTTAGAAATTGGAAAGAAGGAAGCGGAGAGGAAAGTGAAGAACAAAGAATAAAATACTCCTAAATATTTATCGGGGTCGACGATCATGCGACAGTGTGACTTTTACCTAGTTCAGTTATGCTATGCTAATAATCTGTGAAACAGGAACCGAAACAGCCAGAGTTCTACATACATTGCCTATGAAACTTTTAAAAGGACATTAGCTTCTGTCATTGGGATAACTTTTTTCTATCTCACTGTGCATAAATTTTACTAGTTTGTCGTATACTTATAATCTCCTTCCTTACTAATTTTAGGATTGTGAAAATATTTTTGATTGGTTGTTTCTCGTTTAATCACGCTTGAACAATTGTAAGGATATTAATAAAAATGTATATAGAAGATCATGTCCTGCAATATGACTTAGGATGGGTCCATTTTACATATATATTAATGAAAGTGATAAATTATTATTACTAAAGCAATATCCCCCCAAGAGTTGGATCGAAGTGAACAACGTAGGGGACGGGAATGAAATTGGATCCATCGGTAGACCGAAAGGGACATCCACAGCAGGCTCCTGAGCGGGAGCTGGGTTGACAGAGAGACGTGAAAGGTGAAGAAACAGGTTCTCTGTGCAAGCGGATGGAATAGTGTACTAATTAAATTATAAAAGGCACCATTCATTGCTATGTTCAATTTACGCCCAGCGAAGCGGTTAAGTAACGTCTGGTTAACAATATGCACGTTATGAACAAGCAAAAGCCAGCGGATAGAAGCGAATTAAATTGGCGTTAAAATTACGCACTGCAATTTTTCATAGATATTCGGTATCTCACTTTTATATGGGAGTAATTATTTGACAGTGCATGTTTATAAAATTAATTAAATTTTTAAATAAATCTGTTAACAAAATGCAGCTTGCATGATGTGCAACCTTTAATTATATTATATAAAGGAACCTATTTAAAACCAAAAAATAAACGTAGTTATTATATTACTATTTTTTAATTTATACCAATATATTATAATTGATTAAATTTGTGTTCAGATATTTTTCTCACTGCCAGCGTGCAACGCGACGAAAGAATCGCGCGGGTGAGGCGAATAGCTTTTTATCCGACTGCAACAAACACGAAAAGGACGGTTAATAATTAGTTAAACTTATATTTATAATATGTCAGTTTCTTTGCCACAATACATTGAGGTATGTGTGATGTACACGGTATAGAAGACAGATTGCGTATTCTCTATACAATTTAGAGAGATTATGAATAGTACAATGTCACATATTTTCAATTATTTCAAATTAAATTCCTATGCATTCAGATTGTCAATATAATCAAATACGATAATTTTTAATAGCCATTTATATACAAAACGGCAAAACATTTCAATGGTATTTTACGCTTTTAGATCTGAGATTTCGTGAAGCAAGCGGCGTTCGATATTGACGCGACCGACGACAGATCCGTACAGTGTCTCGTCATATAAATGAATGGTCTCCCGTTTCTGTCTCGCTCTAACATCTGACTACGCTCTTTTTCTTGTGTATTGCCATCTTTACCATTGTAAATACCAAATCTATGTTTTGCTCCCTGTAACTTGAGACCGTTGAAACTGACTCTATCGACTTAAATGAAAATGGATCACCTTCAACAATACATTTGAAATACACATTTCTAAAATGTTGTACGCCGGCCGTGTAAAGCGTTTTGCAAACTGTGCACATTTTCAAACGTCCCCTTTATTGCTAAACGATTGTTTCACGGACGGTGCCAGAATTTTCAGTTGTTTCTGAAAAATATGTAGAATAAAAACGAGCAGAATACTAAGTGCGTGAAACAATGCTACTGCAGCGACCCGATTGTGACTGTGCAGCGGCGATGTGAATTTGAATATAATAAAGTGAGCATCAGACTATGATAAAACGATGGTAAAGGAATGTTTTTAATTTACTACATATGTCTGAAGTTATATTCAGTTATAGTATCTGAGCAACATGTAGTGAAAATTTAACAGATTGAAGTTAGTTGAAGATAAAATTATTCTATATAAAGATCGGTTAAATCAATTCTTATGATGTGCATTTTAATAAAATATATAATTTATTTTAAAAGCCGGTACCAAGACAACAATATGACGTGCAGAAAAAGAAGCATTATTGATTGTTTATTGTTATTATTTATCTTATTAGTAATAAATTACTGATCACTACTAAATTACACTTATTTTATAACCAATTTATTATGACGGATTTTTAAGAAAAACGAAACCATAAGCCGGTATAAGACGATATACCGGGGAAAGATTAATATATTGAAGTTATACTTCTTTTGGTGCGTTTGGATGAGAGTGAATTTGTGAGCTGCGCGCGCACAAACGACATGATGAAGTTAGCCACAGAATAGAAATAATAAAAAAATATATTTTCAACACTGAATATAGTTACAATACTGAGTGTTCATACTATATAGTACATAGTACAGAGTGTTCATGATATATATTACATAGTACTTATATTCATAACCCAGTTCTTGCAAAATATAGTATTCATATGAATAATCAATTTTGAGTATTAATTTTCTATAATTATTATTTTTGTTCAATTTATTATATATATAAACATTATTTGTAAACTTTTAACATTGTGTTGTGAAAATTGTGAAAATTTGAAGTGTTTTTAATATTAGAGGTTAACCATGTAACTATAATATATAGATATATTTCTAACGAACTTATTATTTTTCTAACAAATAATTGAATAATAAGTACACACACTCTTTTTAAATGTATTTGACTCATTCACATAATGAATAATGATTATATATTTGTACTGTATTGTTATATTGTTACGTTAATAAAACATTTTCAATTAAACAAAATCGTTTTGATTGATTTTAATATTTATTGTCGATTACTACTGCATTTGAGTTATTTTAAATATTATTCATACGCCAAAGAAGTATAACTTTTAACGCGTGTACATAAGTACACACACTCTTTTTTTTTATTTATTTTATTACTTTCTAATTTATGAGAACTGTAATAAAAAAGTCTTGACGGTCGAAATCAGGACGACATATATAGAAAAGATTTTTGCCTAATAATTTAATGTGAAAAAATATTTTAATTCATCAATTTAATGTGAAAAATTCTTAAAACATAAATTTAAGCTGTCTTAAAAGCTGTTTCTGGAATAAGATAAAGAGAAGACAAATAGCATTAATTGATTAACGCAAACTACAAATGGCGCATAAAACTTTCCAAATTGTTTCGACAATATTTCTCTATCATTTCATTTTAATCCCGTGTGAAAATAATTTTTTTTTTACAATTTGCGTGCATTTTAACTTTGTCGTTCACATTTTCATTGGGTCAAGTTTTCTGAAGCAGGGTATGATTTAACAGTGACTCGATCACTTACTGACTCCACAAAATTACCACTAACAAGGGTCGGTTCGGTGATCTAGGGTCGTGTTAAAAACGTCACTCAAACGATGCGCCATCTCAAGATAACGTGGGAACGAGACATATTTTATTATCTATAGTAAAGCACGACGACTGTCTTTTCTTTACACTCTCAAGATACAACGCCGCACTTAAGTGTTCTTCATCAATACGACCCTAAGAGCGTCGGATCGTAACAGGTAGGTATCCGGTTCGACCTTGAGCACGCCAGAATCGACCGATTAGTTATTAATGTAAGTCAAATTAAACAATGCCTCCATGGCTCGGAGGCATTTTAAGCAGTCAGTTCGGGACATTGTCTTTGCATTAGTCACAGCTATCGTTAGCAGCATTTAAGTTAGCATGAAGCACAGAATGTCAAAAGCCTTACATTCCAAACAAAAGCTATACAGGCCCTTCGTTAATTTATTTTCATGAACACTAACTATAGTCACCTCAAGCGAGCTGAGCAATATCAGATTATGGGATATCCAGATATCGAAAATCTACTGCGAAAACTGATCTATACAAACATGATATCCTGCCGGAGAATTGAAGTCACCCCACATTTGGGCGAGGCAAGCGTCTCGACCACTAAGCATTGATGATGAGGAAAGATATCTTACATTAACGAAACGTCTAAAAGCAAAAAATAATCCAACAAATCGAAATAACTAAGTTAGTTCATCACGTATTACTTGAGAATTTCACGCCTGTAGACTAACACATCGTGTGTTATGTAATGTATGTACATTAAGGATCTAGACATCAAACGGGATCTTAGCATTGGATCTAGACATCAAACGTAGTCGCTTATTGTCACCAACGGAGTAAATAATTGAGAACTAATCTGCGTGAGCCGCAGACATACCTGATACGCCATTAATCAAGCCGGGCGCCTGCTACGCTAACGTGACCTACAATGAAATGCTAATTTATTACGACCGCTGGTGCGTTTTACGCAAGAGGCGTTATGAAAACTGTAGGAGTTCCAGTTAATGATATGAATACAAATATAATTGATGATTTTTGTTTATTAAAGTTTATTGGATAACCAATCGTAACAAGTACAGTAATTGCTTATATATATATATATATATATATATATATATATATATATATATATATACAATTAATACTCAATTAAGTCCCATATATATACAACTTAATTGGGTATTCATCATTTTTAGGTATGCTTGTAATGATGAAGACAAAATTATGTTACTGATCAACTCAGTGTTATTTATACGAAAATGGTCAAGAATTGTTCTTGTTAATTTAATAAATAAAGCAATTGTTTTATAAATGTAAAAGCAGATGTAGTGCCACGTGCACGAAAACATTTCAATGGTGTTAACACTGATCATTTTACGAGGAGGTCTGACGAATGTGGCGCTAGTGTGCGCCATTCCGTCCACAGGTACAATAAACTTATATGCCATTGGGAGGTCATTAGTCTCATATTATTCCCTGTAGTAATTAACCGAAACCGGATTAAAAGTTTGAGAGTGAGAAAATGTCTAGAATGCGCATATTATTAGAACGAAACGTGGCTCTGTCTGATAGACGGGCTTTGCGTGGGCGTCAGAGCGCGCGTGTCGTACGACTATACCGTTCGTGGTGTTAAAAAGTTAGGCATTAACTTAACTAACAGTCCGTAATAACAACAATAATTTTGTTTTGAATAAGTTAATGCCTAATGTTAGAACTGTCCCAAGTCGGACACACGTTCACGTCAAGATCCCGGCAAGGGATTGGGCGCGGAGTGATACTAATAGGCCGACGTGGGCAACAGAATAATTTTGAACTCATCTACATTTGAACGCGGCCGCTTTCCGACAACATGCACGCCCTAGAACTTTCTCTGCGTACATCTGTGAGGTACTGCCTGTGCTTACGGCTTTGTGCGCATTCAATTTGTTTTTAAAAGTCGACTAATTTTCCGTGTTCGATTTCAATTTCGATGAAATAAGGTTTTCATGTTAACTCAAGGTGCGCTCAAGTTATTTATGATAACCTCAATCGTCAATTAAGAAATTGACGTGTTTATGTAGGCAAATAGACACACGAGTTTTATAAAAGTAAGTTTATTGAATTTTGTTACAGCGCCTACATTATACGTAATTGATTATTCATAATTATATCAATGTACAAACACGACGGTCCTACTGTTCTGTCGTATGTATAGATTAAAATTGGAATGAAATGGTGATGCTAAGTTTAGTGAAATACTTTATCTTAATATTCGGATAGATGGGGAGTGAACAGGGTTTGTTTATTCTATACAATTTTTGAGGAATGAAAGAAATTTAGAACAAAAATGAACAACAGAGAAACGTTAAAGCGTTTGTCCCACCGGTTTTTGTCAGGTAAGATTTTGTGCTGCAACCCTCGACTAACGACTATTACAATAATAATCTCCATTTCTCTTAGCAGAGGTGCGGTCATACCTAATGCTGCCGAAGCTAAGGACATTTCTTGCGCATGACCATAATTTTAGAGAGAATGTGTACACTTCTAAAGCATCTACTAGATCATATAGACAAAGTAAGTTGTTTATAGGAGTATCACTTCGTTATTCAAATTCGAAATATCTTTATTTCTTAAGTTATAATACATCACCTTTTTAAATTACCACTCATTCGTAAACCGTTTTTCCTCAAGAAGAACGAGCAAGAAACTCGAGGGTATAGCTCTTTTGAAAACAACTTATATAGAAAAACAATCACATATAAAACTATTACAAGAAAAACAAACCTTAATGCATTTAATTCCGAATTAATTATTATCAGTTAGCAAAAAATGCGGTCTACGTGATTTATCGACATCTCTGTTAGTACGACGAGCCGTACAAATTTCTAGATAGGTCTAGAATTCCGGCGATGCGGTCATCGCGAGCTACTTACAACGAACCGCTAAACAAAACGCGACTGCGGGACGACTGACGTAACTAGTTTAATTTTTATATCTATTTAATTTTTTGCTATAGTCTAAGGTTACACATGTATCATCGCACGTATGTTTCATTCTTGCGCGCCGGTGACATCTGCCATACATAATTCACGTCTGATCCTATTTTTCTAATGGACGTGGAAGCCACATGCCGTGATCATAATTATGACAACTACGATATAATAAGCATATGAAATGATCCGATGCGACTAGGCATGGATGAATATACTATGAGCAATAAATAATTTTATACAATTATTTTTTTGAACTACTAATTTCCAGTTAGTTATTTTTTTAAATACAACGTACAGTACTGAGACTGCATAATGATGAAGTAAACATACTTCTTTTATATGAAGACACCAGCAGCTGCGGCTGCATAGAACATAGAATGAGCTCGTGCTGACGTGTTTTATATCGAGCGCTGTGTCCAACGGTGACTTCGGGCCGGGTCTGATTCTGTTTTCGACGGTGTATCAAGACAAACATGGAGTATTTTTTAACTTAGAACTTTTAACGATATACATGTGAAAACCGCATTCAATTTTGTATAGTAGAGTTTCTACGATGCACGAACAGACAAACATACAGACAGACAAAAATAAAATAAAAATGATTGTTTTGCTTTTTGCTTTACTTATAAAAATCTTCCATATTCGTTTATCATAAATATTTTCCAAGTACAGACATCGATCACTTACAGTTTTTTTCTTATTGTAACATAAATTTATACGTACTATTTGTCGGACGTTGATGCTTCCGACAAATAAGTATATACTTACTATTTGTATAAATAGATGTTGATTAATCCGAAAAAAAGTAAGCATTATTAAGTATTAGTACGTACATTATATTATCAAAGAAAATCATAAGAAAGTATATATATATACATATATTTACTTTCTCAACGTCTTCCGCGAACTAACTGGCCCTACTGCAAGCGGACGCCGCATTCGGATGGGATTGAAACAGTGCGTCAGATATTATGAGTTGTACGTTCGGAGACGAGCAGCGGGCGAGGTGACCCGGCGCGGGAGGGTCGCGCTTCCATGAATAAATCTCAATACATTTCGGTTCAGGGATGAAACTTGAAAGTTTTTGAACTGAGCCGGTTTTGAGTTTTGGAGAGACGCGCGCGAAGTGCTTTAAATAAATTATGAGGTATCGTCTCAAGGCACCCGGTCGTGTTATGTCGGTTTGTACGCGAAAATTTAATACGTGCAAGACTAAATTTAGAAACATTCGAGAAAAATTGTGTTCGATTCTAAACTAACTACTGCAAAAAAAAAACAAATAAACTGTGTTTACACGACAACCGGTTACGTAAAGTCACGAATTAATTTAAAGGGCTCTGTGTGTATATACTTATTATTTAAGTACGTCATTAAATAAATACTCCGTAAGAAAGGGTAGTATGAAACTTCTGCACATTTAAAGTACAAATGTCTATGGGTTATACTCATGGATATTGGATTTCTAAATTCGACCATATAGTTCAATTTCTTTTTGTTTTTTTTTGTAATAGTTTTATATTTCATTGAGATTGTATATAACTTAGTTTGAAAGGAATACCACTATTTTTATATCGTGTCCGTCTTTGAAGACCGTCTTTTGAATGAGTAGGGTCGTTATTAATTTCAAGTGTTATGTTATAACAAATTAAAAATATTTGGTACTTATTTATGCCGTTAAAGAAATGGTATTGAGTGATTAAGAATTTTATTGATACTACGATAATTAGAAATAATTTTAACCTATAAAAAGTATTTCTCTATAATTTTCTTATTTGAAAGTCATTACTATTCTTGTGTTCGATTTTATTCTTTGGTACCTAAGGAGTGTCACAAAAAGAATTTGTTTATCAATTGTTTTTCTATCATGATCAATGATTTAGAAAACGTTTATGAACACCTAAATTTTTTTCCAGTTCTAACTATACTCACTATATTTATTATTGTTTTAATTAATCATGCACTAGATAGGTTTTAGTTGATAAGGTTTCTAAAACCACAATTTGATTTTCAAAAACAAATTAAAAATCATCTATTTAACGAATTCTGAACATGACACTTGAACAAATAGCTTTGAAAGGAAAATTTTATTTATAACAGACATTATTTCTATTCTAATTTATAAATTATGTGCGTCTTTGGCTTAGTATGCTAGTCGTTTTTGTTTTAAGGCAATTTATATTTTAAAGTAAAAAGATTAAATTGACTGAGCTGTTCGTAGTTATGTAAGATTATTTTTAACGAAATAGCCTAAATCGAAATTATAAATTAAACGAGCATCATTATCACTTTATGAAGTTTTCGACTTACAACGTATGCATTGATCGCCATGCTGGGCAGCACGCGATCGCGTTACCTATAATTTATTTCTATTACAGTCCGGCCCTGACGCGGTTATTCTACAAGTGCAGCTCTCTAATGGCATTTCTGTGAGACCAGTGTACAAGTCCCACCCTGCTCCGGTCACGTTCACGACACATTCGGTGAAGGGTGGAAACAGCAAATTTTTATTTTGGAAGATACGTAATGTTTAAGTATCGAGTCGATAAGAATTGTAACAATATTACATTTGTACATTATTTTTTTTTCCGTGAACGACGTATAATCGTACAGTTTCAATATTAACAATATAAAGCAAAGACTAATCAATTGTTCGACGACGCAGGTTTTGTGCACATTAAAAATGATCCGCCACAAGGTATATATAACGAAAATGCTGGATAATTTTGTAATTGCGCACTTAGAAGTATCAGTTGAACACGAAGTTAATTGGACCCCGCAAACTCTATTAGCGGTGTTAACTAAAGTGCATTTCACTTTCTGCGCCGTAACACTTTCTTTTAACGATCTGAAAATTTAATGGAGAAATTGCTCACGCCGATGGTGTAGAGAAACGAAAGTATCTTAGTATTTTGAACTATTGAATTCAGCGTCTGGCCGGCGAGGCAGTTGTATGAAAAAACATGAAAGGTGAAGATAATAAATCGTGCGTTCTTGAAGTAAATTGCAAGTGTCTCAGTCATTCTGAGATAATAGTTACTTGTGATTGACGTTATTACTTGTCATAACGAAATGCATTAACAAAATTTGTGAAGTTGCTTTACATCTTTTTTTTTCTGTTACCTGACCGAAATTTTTTACAGGTCCTCCATAACAAATCGTTTTGACAATTTTTATGTCACGTTAAACGAAAATTTTATATTTACCAGTTATATGCATTTTGTACTTGTATTATTAATTTATTCGTTTGCGTCACATTTAAAGATTTTTTTAGACATTCAACGATTTCGATGTTCCTTACGAAACATGTTTGTTTTATATTAATGTTTATATATTATTATATTAAACAATCTAAGAGGCAACAAGAGAACAAACGAACAAACGTGATATTCCGATGTCAGATTTTCGAAATAGAAGCCCTCATCTCTCAGTTTTTAGGTTTATCGCGGCGCCGTGTTCGCCGCGCCCTCTACAATATCATTTGCGGTCGAAGTGACTTAGGTGTCCAAGGGTGTCGTGTGGGTGTAGAGTTGACGACTTCAACGATCTATAGTAATGCGTTGATCAGTTTCGGGAATGACTTAAATCGCTCTGAGGCGTGAACAACTCGTTCGGTTCGACAAAAACTCGCCGGCCAAATGAGAATCGCTATTCTTACTTTCCGTCGAAATCGAACACGTCTGCGACACGAACACCTTTTTCCTGATGACAGACTGTTGACCATAACTCACACAAGTCTAGGTATTAGCGATTAGTATCTATGGGCCACTTTTCACTCGGAAAGACACATTTTCAAACTCTTATTATTAAAAATCAATATATCATCAAAAATATCCAGTCAAAGTTCACAGATGTGTATGAACAACATGTGATAAAATAATCGACACAGTTTGTCAAATCACTAATCAATTGTCAAGGAATCGTCGCTTATATACAAAGTAATTACATTTAAAGACATCGTACGTATATAATAACATATACGTATGTATATATAGTCCCATGTAACATGTACGTATATATAGTCCCAAATTATTCGTCAGTTTATGATTTTTTGCTGGGGTTCGTTACATTTTAATTAACTAAATTAACATTGTCAACTTAATTAACACTATGCGCTGTGGGGTTACACGCCCGTGTAAGATAAAACCCTCTTTACCTCTATCCTTCATAAGCGGGGCCTCCTCTTCGGCATCACCAATGAAATTCATATTTTCGCTACTGCGAAGTTGTATCGCGACCGGTGCACACCCCCGCTGTTAATACGCCGTGTGCACACACGATGCGGTGGTATTCAAAATGCTTATAGTAATTTCAGTATTCTTTTTCATGGCATTCAAAGGGGCAGATAAGTATACGACCCACCAGAGAGTAGACGTTCACCGTCCTCCGTGAAAACATTCACAACCCAAAAGGAGTCGATTGCACTTGGGCCGGTCTCTTTACATTTTACTTTAAATTGTAATATCACAGGGATGTAATACGACATTTTATGTTCGGAAAAAGTAAAAGTGCAGTAGAAATCGATTCATTTTGCCGACCTCCGGGGTGTGGCGGGTGAGTGGCTCGCTACGGACGATCGAGTTATCGCGTACGACACTCGGTCTTGCGACGTGTCTTCATATCGATCTCCGGCCGCTCGACGCGCGCGACTGCATGTGTAAATCTTCTGTAAGTTTTCTTTCGTCATGGCGGTACTAACTGTACTTATTTATTTCCTGTAATATAGGTAAGGAAGAGTTGGAAATTATTAGTACAGGACAAATAAAATAACTGTGAAGATAGGTTGACGTTACATACCAGTTCTAAAACTTACTAGGGGTATGAAAAACAATAATTGTTATTTGCCAAATATTAATGAAAAGATATATTTCAAAAGAAACAACAGATTTTAACGTGAATTTCGGTATTCGATACTGTTTTTTGAATTTAAAATTTATATATAAAAATAAATTGGTAAAGAAGTATAAAAGTTATTGAAAACAAAATTTTAGTTTTGACACGGATGTCTTTTAATGGATTTAATCGATTATTTTACGGAGATTTGCAAAGTTTGACGTGGCTTTTAAGAGGATAGAATAGACTTTTTTTTAATTTTTTGTTTACATTATTTCTTCAACAAATGAACTGATTCAGTTCTAGTTTACAACATTCAATGTAATTTTGAATGTTATAAACTTGATGTTTTTGAATATTTTAAATGTTGAATAAATTTTGGAATCATCGGCTTAATAGCTTAGAAATTGTTTAGAAGTACGGTTTTTCCAAAAATCCTCAAAATCTGCTCTATTCATTAATGTCGAATTTTCATTAAAAAAAATCAGTTAAATCCTTTAGAAGGCCGATTTCAATTGGTTCATTCGTTTAAAAACATTATACACACAAACATATGCAAATTACACAACTTAAAACGTCGACATTTCGTGAAATCACAATTATCTAACATCTGCTAAAAACAACTTTTCTAATTTTATTAAATTTAACGGCAAGTTATAAATATTGATCTGGTTCAATTTTCGTTTTCAATTCAACTCTCCATTCTTCCATTCCATCGGAGCTTTGAAGTAGACTCGAGACGGCGGGAGCTTTGTGAGGGTTTCCGCCTCATTTTCTATCCCTTCGACCCTTCAGGGTGCGAAAATTAGTTAGGAACTTTTTCCGCGACACTTCAAACTTCATAATACTTTTCAGAGATTGAAATACTATTTAGAGGGTTGAACTCTAAATTAATTTTTTTGATGGCTAGAATTTTCGGAATCTTGATTTTTTCTTTTGATAAAAATAAACTTTCACCTTAAGTCACAGATCGTCAGTATTCTTTAAAGATCGTTTTTTAATCATTTCTATTTTCGTGGATACTGGTTATTTTTTTCTATTTTAGGATAGAATCAAGATCGTTCTTTGTATCGAAGTTAGGGATTTTTTTTTAATACATACTTTGAGGAGAGCAGGAGTCGCCAAGCGGTCATGAATGTTCTTTTCGACTAAAAGGTACCTAGTTTGGATCCCGGCCACGATCGACAAATTGGAAAAAGAATTTGCACTTAATTTAAATTAAACTACTAGCACTGTATTCTGTTGTGTGGAGTGTTATTTCGCAGAAATGTATAATTAGACGCTTGTCTACAACATGTGTTAACATGCAATATGACTTGCACCTGTTGGCCTAACTCTGACTAATACTTACCCTCAGGAAAATACAGAAAGTTACATCCTATTAAGGTATCAAGAGTGTTGAAATCACATGAATTTTCCTGCAGATGTGCTAATCTGTCACGCAACGTAAGTAGAAATAACATTATAATTATTTAGAGGACTAAATAAAACAATAACATTTGCGTGAGTGTTAAATATCTATTTACTCTTTCAAATCAATATTCAATTCGTTGGATAGGGATTCATAGCGGAAGAACAGATTCAACGGTAAGTGGTGGGTTGCATGCTGCATGTTGACACATGTTGCAGGCAAACGTCTACCCACACCGTAAGTCTTAGAACAAGTTAAACAAAGTATCGTTGAGAATTATCGTTGGCAACTTCCCCAACTCGCGCTGGGACACCATGAAAAACTTAGAAGCTGAACATCTCATTCTTAAAATATTGATGTTTATCAATGAATTTTCGCAATGAGCTTTATATCAACTGGTTTTACACATATTGAAAGACTTTAGACTTAACCATACGGACAAAC
The DNA here is from genome assembly GCA_005406025.1 of Eumeta japonica. Lineage (NCBI taxonomy): Eukaryota > Metazoa > Arthropoda > Insecta > Lepidoptera > Psychidae > Eumeta > Eumeta japonica. The sequence goes on from BGZK01000723.1 coordinate 47,405, forward strand.
TAAAAAAAAACAAATTAGTTATTACAACCAAAAGTTTGATTAACGTAACGAATTTGCTTCGTTGATTTTGAGCGAGTTAATATTTTGGTCGTCTTAACCCAACCTAAATATCAGTTCGATCAATACGATCGTTCAAATTGTATGTGTTGTTTGTAAAAAACAATGTATTACTCGGCTATCGCAATGAAATATATTTAATTAACCTGCATTCAAATCCGGCTAGAAATATTTAATCAGTGTGCGTGAAACATATCTACGCAATCAAAAATCTAAAGGTTTCTCCTTAAATCGAATTCGGGAGATATCACAGTATCTGCTAGATTCAATTCAACACGACCGCCCGACGATATCCGATAGCACGCCGAAGGTCCGCTTCGCCGGGAGAGGCGGCCGCCCCCGCCCCGTCGCCGTATAACAGCATTCGGCTTTAATATATATTAATCGTGTTATGTTCGATCGAACATCGCGAAACTATGTGCCGGAGAGGGATTATTTAATGGCGTAAACGGATCCCCTCACTATCGCGGATATATCTTCTATGTTTGCTCGAAGCGACCCTTTCGCCCCTGAGGCGCGTGTGCCTGTGTTACGTCGGCCGGCTCAGATTTTAGGTATGCCAGGAAACCCTTTCAGGACGGCGCGAGGGATGTGAGTTATGAAGTTTTATGTCAGTCTGTGAATCTGATGAATAGATCGTATTATCGAAGCTGCATCGCCGCAACGGAATTCGTTTGTTAGCGAAAAGTTTTTGTAAAATTTTCAAAGTTGTTCATGTTTCGTCTTTGTTCTTATGATTTTGTATTATGATGTATTTATTATACAATTATGATGTATTTCGTGATGTGAAGCTGAGGAGTGACCAGTATGATAAGAGATTTTATAACGGTATCTTTTATCATACTGGTCAAATCTTTTACTATTAATGATCGAAGCTTTGATTTCTAGTAAAAAGTAACAAGTTTGATTTCAGTTAGAAACGTTGAATTTTTACTCTATGCCGAACGAAAATGTTTGGTTCATGCCTCCGAGAGCATAAGTGTCCTTACGTTAGATGAGTCGAGTTGTTCTATATAGCCGGCTCATAGCGTTAGTGTGAACTTTGATCGAGTCAATATCTATCGATCTGCCTTCGATCGTATACAGGTATGAACTTTATCATGCATCTTTTCGCAAATATTTATAATCTCCTACCGTAATAAAACAATTAAACCAAAGAAACCATAGTCATTGAAATAGTCGTTTTTGAGAAAAATAGGTTAGAACATATATGTAAAAATGTCGTACTGACGACCTTAGAACAGCTTACGCGTCAGTACTGTACCGCAGCGCGCCTCGCGGCCGGCCACGCGCTAGCGCCTGCGCTTGCAGTCTTGCCGAGCATTTATTAGGTTCGTGTCTATATTATTTTGTATTATTTATAAGTACGTTTACAATTATATATTTTTGTTATAGTTACTTTGGCAAAGTTGTCCTAAAAAAGGAGATTATGAATATTTGCGAAAAGATACATGATAAAATCCATCCTGTATAGGTTGTCTGTACTAGTGTGCTTGGAACTGCTTATCAACGAACATAGGTTAATTAATTACAATAATAGTTCACGATACGTTGATAATAAATATTCGTAAGTAAGATAACGAAATGACTATTCTTCTCTAACGCATTGAATATTTCTGTTCCAAAATTTTTACCATACCGTTACATGTGGTAATTTTTATGCCTTTATTGATTAGAAATAAATGTATACACACTCTTCCACGACCTCCGTGATGGACTCATGAGCACCCATGAGCGCAACGTGAATTTTTTTGGTTTTGTAAAAAAAGCGACAAGCGCGAACATGGAACGAACGAATTCGCCACATTGCGTGCTCGAATCGTTTTCGGCTCGAGCTCAGCTCGACATGCATGCAAAATTGAGGAAATTTTGAGTCTTCCGCAGCAAAGGTTGCTATCAGCCCTCAAATCGCACTGGCCCAGCGTGGAGGACGCCTCAGTCTCGAATGAGATTGTAGGAGAATCTCCCTGCAATATGGTGACAAAACTTGAATTCGGACTTCATAAAAATGACGCGAAACAATATATTCTCTCATCACTTGTTACTCTTTAATTGAATATATGCTTTTTTAGTTATTTAAGTAATTAATTTACGTTCATTGCATTCAATTTATTGAATTTTGTTGACACTATTCGACTTGTATAAATCATTAGGAATAGTTTAGTAATCCATACCACTCGCAGAATTATACCGAACGCACTACTTAAAATGTTGTCATCGCTTTTTTTACCTGCTATCATCTGTTTGACGTAAAGGTCGCTTGAAGTGCATTTATCGGACAAATCACACATGTACGTTGGCCACTGTTCATCAGTTTAAAGATATTTAATGTTTACATACTTACATAATGAAAATATTCGGATACCTATTCTGCATTGTATTTATTATGTTTTAAAAAATAAATAACAATGAATGCTTTTAAAGAACAAATGTAGACTTATAAAAAGTTGAAGTTCTAATTGATGCCGGTGATTATCATTCCGAATATCATTTCCTCTCGATAGCGCATAGACAAGGCTCACAGCGAAGGCCATGTCAGTACGTCGTTGTTCCTTATAAAGCACTTGCGATGTCTCGTTCATGAGAATGTTCTATTGTCTGTATTGTTTTTTATTCGAACCATAGAGGAATACATTTTAGAACCTCTGTTCCTTACAAGTAGTGTTTATTTTCTTTTGGTCTCTTCGATATCTCGTATCAAACTGTCTTTTGTCCATAATATACCATGTATAATGTCAATATATCTGTTTTTGAACATCTAATCGTTTCTTAAATAGCAAAAATAATTAATATTCTATATTCAAGAGACACCTATTTGTAAAAAGTAATTCTATTAATTTTGAGTTACTCATTCTTGTAATTCTATATTGAAATTCATTTGCCATTTGCTGTGTTTAAACATTTCGTTAATAGAAAGTTATAAAGAAAAGGATATTATACCGTATCTAAATATCTTAATAAAAAAAAAACCCTTGGGATTGAACTTCATATTATTTTTAAATGTCGAGTAAATTATAAATGACTAAATCCTTTGTATTGATGAATAAAAAGAGCAAGCCTCGAGTTTCTTGCCCATTCTTCTCTCAGTGAATTAGCATTTGGAATGGACGGTAATGTCGAAATGAATTTATTAATCACGTGTATTTCAAGTGTAATTTCATTACTTACAAAATAAAGATATTTTTGATTTGATTTGAATTTTAATGTATAACAACGCAAGAAGACATCGTAACACAAACACTCATATGATCAATTGAAGCATGCCTTGTCACCAACGCCAGTTGTACCAGTTAGGAAAATAATCTTAAACGTATAAAGCGCTCATTTGAACATGTATCTGGATGATACAAACACGAATATACGTCGAAAGCTTTATCTGTTTAAGAGAACAGAGCTTATTATATCTCCAAGTATCGGTGTTAATATTGCTTGAAGATAATGTTGCGTACGTTGTGTTCGTATGTGAGTTTCAAATTACGAAAAAAACTATTAGTGGCACAATTTTAATGAAATCAACTATTTTCTTTGCTAAAAATTTATTTTTACTATGGCAGTCTGAAAATTCATTGTTCACTGTGTAAAACGTTCAAGGAAAAAAATGGGTGACGATGAAGATTTTATGGTAAATTAGGGTATTCAGTTGTATGTATCACATATTAATAACTGAATCCCCTGAAGATTCTTTACTATTTTCCGGCATACTTTCTAAATTAGTGCCCAGGCAACCGAGCTTTGCTCGACTTCTATCGAGTTCGCCATGGGAATACAATAACTTTCCACGGGCCAAGTTGCTTATGTTCATATCATTGATAAATAAAGAGAAACGTACTTAACATATCAATGGTTCATATGCAACAATAAATATTTAATATACATACATTACATAATGTACAAATTGATATGCTACCTGCTCTCATGTTAATATCTAACGTCTAATTTACATCATACAGTGCCAACTTTTGTTGAGATAGTCACATTACTAACGTCCGTTTAGTGCCTAGGTATCAGTAGATTTAATAACTACCTGTTTTATTTGTAATTTAGTTGTTGCTATCTTGGCACTACATCCAACAAGGTAGTGATAATGCAATTATATCAAAATTGTATAATAAAAGATACGACATCTTTTAGAATTTTAAGGAAGTTAAGTGACCTTTGAAAAAACAGATAAACTTGAACAGCAAAACCTTGTGAAAGTTTATCAAATTTTTCATCAAAATCCCTGAAGACGTTTCCGAGACACTGATGTATATAATACATACCAGAATTGCTAACATAAAATAATACGATGGATCCCTGGCATATCTGGTCGGTGTGAACTCATGTGATTTTCATGGTCTATTTATAGAAATGGACTGTCTTCGATAATTTAGATAGTTATGAGAATAATGAATATTTTGTTTCCAACACATCTATGTGATAACATAGATTTTTATAGTTATTAAATTTGGTCTCATCGGAGAGGTCTTGACCTAAATTTGTTAAATTAATAATGAATCACCTAAATTTGTTATATGAATTTTAAAAGTAAAAAAAAAATACCAAAACCTTCTTATGATTTCATCTTTGCGGCTATAACTCATTTATTATGTAAATTTATGTAAATTTTTACAAAGTAAATGAATTATGTAAAAATTTACATTTATTGAGTAGTTCTGAGTCTAAGGTCATCTGTTTATTTTTGTACGTTATATAGATGAATGTGGTTGAAAATCAAATAGCCATTATTATTGTACAATTAAATTAATAAAAAACTATATACATATATATAGATGAATGAAAAAATTGAAAAAAAATGGTATATCACAGAAATGAAACTAAAATTTCTGAAATTTTCGTTTTAATTCTGGACGGTCCCTTGATGACTGCTTTACAAAGAAATAACCCATGTGAAGGCGTTTGCGACTAATGCGGCTAATGAGAAATCACTGATAGGTGTGGGACCATGTATGACGTGCTTCGAGCCCGAACAGGAATGTGTGATGTGTGGTTCTATTTAATTTAAAAATGTAATACATGATAATGTGTCATTATAAAGATACATGCTTATCTACATGTAAAATAAAAATCTTGCTCTTTCGGATATGTGTATTTTTTTAGCTTTTCTACAAGACTAGTACACCAGAAATTCTTATTGGTATGACATGGATCAAATGAACAAAAGATCCTTTGATATCAACTGATTACTGTTAGACACAAATGAGAGCTTGCATCTCAGATTTAATTAGTTTTGAAATTTCAAAGAAGCAATGGAATCGTGTATGGATTCTTATGCGAGTTTTATATTATTATTCTTGTAAATGTTAAAATATATTTATATAAATGTTTATCGTTCAATCACGCTGAAACCGCTGAACAGATTGTCATCAAATTTTACATAGAAGTATATTACGAAGAAACATAGAAAGTAGAATAGTTCTTCTACAAAAATTCTAGTAAGAATGATAATTATTTACTATCGATACTAATGTGCAAGAGAGGCCCAGAACCGGCATCGGAATTGAAAACTGGACAAGGATTGGACCTGAGTGTGGAACCAGAATCGAAAACGAGAACACGAGGATGGAGATTATAATAACAGGGAGGAAAAACAACAAATAATAAAAGACGGTCAAGTGTGAGTCGAACTCATACTAAGAATCCAAAACTGAATGATTTTTGTTCAAAACATATGTTTTATGGCGCAGTATGAAAATCTTGTACGTGTGTTTTCAGTTCGCATTTAGTAAGTTTTTTAATGTTAATTAATCAACTATACGAAATACGTAGAGCCAGCATTTTCAACTAATAACACTGAATAAAACACTGACAAACATACCGATGTCTAAATAAGGTCACAAGATCTACATACGTTTTATAGAGCGTTATAGGTCTACGATTACATATCTGCTACCTTGTTCGCATTAAAGACTCGATCATCGCTTTATTAAATCCCATTTGAGTCGTTGTCTGAATCCCAAAGAGAATTCCTCTTCTAAAGCTCAAGCTTAGAGGAATTGTGGTTTAGAATCCGTTTTGATAAATCAGCTCGTCAAGCGTTTACGATATCTTTATACTCTAAAAATCTCTTATTCGTTCCTACCGTGTTCACATAAAATCCCGTAATTTTCATATAAGGCCATCAAAAGATCGTCATAATCATTTCAAAATGTTAATTGTGTTATAAATAAATAACACAAATAAATGTTAATTCGGGGATTTGACCCCGAATTTATCTAGTTTTTTTTTCAGAAACCTTTCTAAACTTGCGTACAACAATCACAAAAGTTTCACCGTAATGAAATCAATGGCTTAGGCGTGCACCCCTATGCATGCCTAAATTATGCCTAAATGATAAACATGCATTCATTTTTATGTATTTCAATTCCTTCATCTTTTGTATCGATATCAATCTCAACCCGGGTTTCGCTTTGAATTCCGAAAAAAATAAATGTATTCATCGTTCAAATTGTGAGTCACGTTTATGAGTTCATACAAAAAATCCTTAAAAAGGAATTTTATTATTAACAAATTTTTAACGAATTTTAAAATTTTGTTGGCAACTTTTCCAATTTCACTCTCCGTATAAACTTTTTCTGGATTATAATTGACATTTTAAAAAATAATTAGGCAAATCAGTCCAGTCGTTCTCAAATTATGCGCTTACCAAAAAACAGAGCTTTTTTATTTTATTTATTTCACATATATCACTCAACAATTTAGTACATTTTTAAAATGTTTCAAATATTCCACATGTTTCGAATTTATATTAAAAATATATCCAGTAGTGGTGTACATGCATCACGAATTCGTTTTGCGTGTCTAGAAGGAAAACACTTAACCCAAGTTTATGCACAAGGAAGTATGAAAATCCATAAAATATTCTTGGAATGATAATAAGGGGATTAGGTCATCTCGGTGTTAACAACGCAAAAAGCTCTTTTCATACCGCCCCTTGTTATTGAAGCGCCCTTTGTGTCGCAGCGGGATGGTAAGGGACGCGGTAGGGTTGTCGACCGGCGTGTGTAGAGTACTCGAATCGCATTCCCTTTAAAGATTTAAACTATGTATAATAACAATGTTTGGAAAACAGGGAGCTGAGTGTAGAAGCTAAGATCGAATATTGAGTCAAGGAAATCATAAAATAATATTGCAAATAATATCATTTGATATACTAAAATTCAACTCGGAATTTTTTAGTGATATAAATCGATTTTTCTCCAATATAAAAATATATATATTTAATGGAAGGATATCATAAGCCTTATACAACAACTGTCAATTGATTTTTTACTAAGTAGAGATTGACAAAAAAATATAAAAATGATTTACTTTGGTTTATGAAAAGGGAAAGGAATGCAATACATAAATGATACAGAAGTGACGTAATTTTGTAAGAGCAAATAATTTTTAATGTGTGTAACATGAATGCCAAGAGAAACATAAAAACATAACTGACGCAGAGGATATGCGATTCTTGGGCAGTAAATGCTTTTGAAAAATGTACGTAGGAATCTATTCCTAGGAATCTTTCTCTAGAAAGGAAAAAAATTATAGATGTGATGAAAGTGTTGGGAGGAATTAAATACTATATTAAGTTAATTACACATTAAAATCAATTAATCTATGAAATAACAGGGATATAAAAAAAACGTCACAATTGGAGAGATATCGTTAGCATTTGTGAGTATTTGTATATATAGCACTCTATTCCCATATGAAAATAAATCGTCTAAAAGAAATATAACTTGGGAATGTATAGTTTCTGTAATTTTAATGTATAGTGTTTACATAAAATAAGTAAAGTCCGATTTTATAAAACAAAAATTTCATGGGATGGCGACGTTTTGACGTGCTGTCTTTTCTTCAATCGATTCTGATCATTATGAAAGCGTATACAACCTTTTGAAAATTATCAGAACATGGTATGCTCGTGCGCTCGTGTTTAAACATTTGAATGTTCTTGAACGAATAATCAGATTGGGAACGGGCATTCGAAAGTATTTGACTGGCCTTCTATAGATTTTCTGAAAATATGATATCAATCGCTTATGTAGATATTGATAAATTCTAAAGAAAATTGAAAATTGTTTTTCTCTAAATTTTTAAATTATTGAGCTGATTGATTCTGAATGTAATCAACTCTATTCCTAATAAACCTTCGTTGAGTACTGTAAATTATATCGAAATCACACTACGTTTTGTTGAGAGTTATCGTGAACGGACAATTTTCAAGAAACATATTGCTCTTAATAATTTTTCATTTTTTTATATGTATTTTTTAAAATAAAGTGTATTCTATGATTGCTTAGAATGTTACGAGGAATGTCATTGATTGAATCGATCATAATATATTATTTTGGAAAATTTTTCATAAAATCTCTTTTCTATATAACTTTTAAATTTCTTTACCGATTAAATTTTTAAATCTAAGCAATAATTGAACTTAGAAAACGGTATCAAATGTGGCAAGCTCCGTTCAAATCGGTCACTTTATTGAAAAGACATCTTTGATGAAATATTAAAAAAATAACAAGTATGGTCTTTTTTAGTACCTCTAATGACATTATGTGAGTAATGATATTTCCGAGCTCGTAAACATTATTGGTCAAAACAATAACCAAAGATTTGGGGTTGTCTGCAAGGTTGATCGTTGGTCAGTTTTTTTTCTATGTATGTGTAGCGATGTATCTGACCCTTTAAATGACGTGTCCTGGTTAGGTACTTACTATTTGTTCACTTTTCGCTCACAGCATAAAAACGATAACAGAAATAGCAATATTAAAGATTAGAAATCATGAAAATATATTATATGTAAAATAAATTAGAAATATTTAAGAGAAACACTGATTGACTTGTACTTGAACATAAAAGCTGTGCTTACATGTTAGTCGACTATGCAAAGTCACGAATTCATTTAAGAATATTTGTATATACCGTTATATAAATTTACGATTATATTAAACAAATACTCAGTAAAAAGAGTATTGTGCGGTTTCTGTATGTTTAAAAGACAAAATATCCATGGGCGTAACCGGTTCAACTTCTTACCGAGTTGTTTTATTCAATAATTATTTGGCAGATATTATGCTAAGGTGTGATATGATAAACTTAAAAAAGATTCAACCTTAAGTTTTTGCTGGTTCTTCTTTAACGAAAACTGTCTTCTGAACGGGTGATAAAGTGTAAATACACAAAATATTATTAGTTCGTGTTATTTTGTATTTAAAAATTAATAAAAAAACACTTTGTTATTGTTACATTAATTTCTTTTAATAAATCACAACCTTATATTAATTATTAGTAATGTTGAATTAGGAATTAGTACAATTTTTCAGTAAGACTACAGCTTGGACATATCGATATTGCTGTAACGTTTGAAGTTAGCGCCATTTTTCAGTCGAGGAGTTTCAAAGCAATGGGATAGATGTATAAATATTAAGATTTACATTACCACTTTTTTTTTTGTAATTCGGCAACCCTATCGCGGTAAGAGCACAATCTACGTCACCGGGTTGTGAACAAAAGATGTTATCAGCGCTTCTAATACGCTACGATGTCATCCATATTTGTTTTCGCCCGTCTCTTCCCTCATAATGTACGGGATATGGGAGTAAGAAATTATCGGTTCTGTTGCCGCTTACGACGCACAACGTGCTGTAGTTTTGACATGAGGACCTCTAGGCAGCTTTTGGGTATTATAAAAAAAAAAAAATTTTGTGTTATTATTTTATGTGCATGCTTGTGTACGGGGGCGCCCGTACTCATGTATGTGGGGGCTACTTAATATATAATAAAGCTGGAAATCTTATATAATGGATAAGTTTTGTACGCAGAACCATCTCTTACCTAAACGTTATTTATGTTTTTAAAAGCGGCTAAATTACTTGTTTCATGGAGCGATAAATGAGTGATTGATTTTTGTAAATATCGTGTAATTGTTTTAATATTTAAAGACGAATGGAGGAGAAACTCAATTCAATGTGGGTTTTATATTTTGGTAAAACTGATTTTACATATAAACATATGAGAAAAATAGTCACTGATTCATTCATTTTCATAAAAACTGCAACTTATTGCTTTGAGATGAATTATACAAAATTCCTTTATTTCAGAACAAACAGTAACCAAATCCGCGAAGGCCGATGACGCAGTTACGTTTTTAGGTGGCATTTAAGGATTGAGGAGCGGTATCTTATTCTTAAAAAGGTCAAATTTTCTTGAAAAACCACATACAACTTTATATACTTATTTTTAGAAGTCTTTAATTTGCAATAGTTATGTCTTCTAAATCTTAATGTAATACTTATATATATTTTTTAAATCCTATTTTAAATATGTTACAAGTACTGCATCAGGTTTTCTTGTCTCATGTAGAGTTACGTCCTTCTACCGTTTTATTTTAGACCAAGGGACTTGAAACTTAAAGTACAGATTGGAGTTATCAATCTTACATTATTACTGACTTGGGGACAAAGTGGTAGGTCGACGACTCGGAGTATTGTCCAGGGTTTAATGGTTTAATTTGGCTTACGATAAATTGAAAGTTTGTGGTCAATAAAATATCGAAACCGTTAATTTATCATTCTAAACGCATAAACCATTCGGCCGTCAACTCTCCATGTTTATATAAAACATACACACACATTTATACGAATTATATTATATATTTTAGACAATCCTTAAAAATCAGAATCCGTATTTGTCGATTGTAGTAGATATATGTTTTGCGTATTTGCTAAAAACTGCAATACCTCATTTATACTTTACACTGCATTGATTACAATCAACATTAAGCCATTGTTTTCAGGTATTCAACGACATTAAAATTTAAGGGGAGGTTCATGCTCGAGGGTTCGAGCATGAACCTCCCCTTAAATTTTACGTTCGACGTTCTTGTCTTGTAGTTTACAGATCACTCGTTGAGGTCGATCTTTGGGAATTAAACGCAACCATTCATAATATATTCACACGGACAAAAAGAGAAATAATAGTTTGTGATTCATAGTAGCGGCCATTAGGAAGAGATTGTTTTCTGAAGAAGACATAGTTTAAAATAATTTTCGATTAATAACCCCCACATTATTATTGTAAATGTTGAAGTTCTATAAAAAAATATCGGTAATAATGCGATACCTCCTTCTTAAAGTTGTTTATTCTTTAATTTCTCATAAGACATCTTTACAACGAGTACAACGTCAGGTCAAGTTTGATAGTCACGATACAGATCTATTTATTGATAAATTTATAAGTAAGATGGTCTTAAATTGATACATTAAAATTGTACTACTAGCCCACAAGATTGCTTTACTGAAACAAAGATCATCTTTTGTGTTAATGCAGGATACGGTCCATCTGAATGCCAATTTTTATCTAAATCAGTTCAACGGTTTACACCTGATTCAGTAACAAACATAAAAATATTTTCTGATATCTTACATTAAAATTTATAATGTCAGTAAGATTAACGTGTATGCAAACACAGGTGGTTGCATTTAATACAAGAAAAATCAACGTTGAATTTGTTATTGTCTGTCACAAGCGCCGCTAAACGCCGGCGAAAATAAGAAATACATTAATCGTCGAAGTAGGTATATATTTTAGTGTATATAAAAGATATATATTAAAGGTGTATATTATAGAGATATATATTATAGGCATCTATTTTTACACGGCTTTCGAAACAGCCGTGCTCCAGTTGAGTGAAATGTAAAGGCCGACTGCGGCAGATTTGAGGCGGTCACGAAAAGCCCTAAATGCCACTCCGCCACGCCAAATGCCACGGCCGGGGCGTCGGATCTCTATCGGTGAGGCTAACTGCTTCTTACGTGTATACCGCTGTTTTTATTTTATTGTAATGTATGCATTTTTATCGTTTTCGTGCGGCTCAAGCAAACATAATTTAAAAAAAGGTCACAAAACTTGAAGAGCGTTATCGAGCCAAGTGTCTGGTATGTGCGCTGGTGTCGTGAACCATTATTTTTTATTTACAAAATATAATATATATTGCATGAGTTATGACATTTTATCGTATTAATCCTCTGAATGCATATAAATTGAACTTAAAATAACAACCATTCTATAATTCTGCTACATGTAGAAGGTACTTGTGTACTTACTTTCAAAGAGATTAATATTCTATTACAATTCTAAAAAAAAAACATTCTGAATGATCTGTACATACAATAAAAAAAGTAGAGAGAAAAACTATACTTTAAACATACTTGAGAAAAACTACTAAAAAATTAGAAACGTTGACAGTATATATCTTAATGATTTTTAGAATTTTTGTTTTTCTGTCTGTTTATGCATTTCTCCGCGAACTCCGTAAAAACTACTGAACGGAATTTGATGAAATTTGGTTTAGTTATAGCTTGTACCTCGAAGTAACGTGTAAGATAGTTTTTATCCGATTTTGACGTTTCTTTTTGCATATTTTAAACAGGATCGGCATTTAGATCGAGACCCGAATTTAAAATAAATGCGGGGACGGGAGTGGAGTCCAAAGCAGGAACAAAATCAAGATCATGGTTGACAGAGTGTCCGGCCGATACGAAAGATGTAGAAATTCATTCTACGACCACGCAGGCGGAGCTGCGAGTTAAAGCTAATGCATGACACTCATGGAAAATGACTGTGGACGCACGACTCGCTGGCCCAGTAGCCGTGACATAATTAGTACAGACGTACATAAAATAAAGCTCCGGTTGCTATGAAGACGACCCGACAAAGCTTACGCATCCCTCGCGCGTTATTGAACAAACTTTCGGTGAGTGAAAAGCTCATAAAAGTCGCGGAATGTCGCGGCGTATTCGAAGAAAATAGCAAAAGTTTGTGACGTCACTCGTCCGCCGCCGAGTCCGCGGGTCGCGGGCGGCGGGCGGCGGGCGGGGCAGTGACTAAAGCTTTCGAATTAAAAGTTGCCGTCTTTATAATTGAATGTCAGCCGCTCGCCTGCAACACGCAGTTACACGCGGCTGCAATCCGCCGCTGACCATCGAATCTGCTCTACCATTATGAATCCTCGTCGAACGAATTGAATATATTGATTCGAGCGGATTGACAGATATGAAACACCTAAAGCAATTCTTAAAGGTTTTATTTATGTTATAAATAAAATTTATTTATGTTATAAATAAAATTTATTTATTTATGTTATAAATAAAATTACTATAAAGAACATTGAAAATTTAAAAGAATAAATATTTTATCCATTTTATATATAGGTTTGTGCTTACATTACCATTTGTAGAGTGAGTATTTTAATTTATGCCTAACTAGCGAACCCTAGTGACATTGTTCTGACGGAACGTTGGCTTGCCTACTAAGTAGGCCACATTAAAAATTTTTGAACTGGCCACTAAGAAACTGAAAAATAATAACACATATTTAAATTAAAAAAGAAATGGAACTCTTTGCCAACCTTATTACGTATATCGCATTCATCTGACATTTATTTTTACAAATTGGTGGCAAAAAGAAAATTGTTTGTCTAACGTCAACATAAATTTAACACAACAAAATTTTCGTGCATGATTTTCTATGAATTTCGTTACTATCTAAATCAACAAGAAGCTTATAACAGACTTCGGTTTGCCTTTAATGATAAAGCTCCGCCCTTGCTACTGTTTATGACTGGTTTAACGAGTTCAAACGTGGTCGCACTAATCTGACTCACGATCTACGTGAGCGACGTCCTTCTACGGCGACGACCGAAGACAACACCAGTGCTGTGTGGTCATGATAGAGACTGACAAAAGTGTGACCTACCAGCAGATTCGGACAAGCTTAGACATCGGTGTGAATCAAGTTCACAAAATCCTTCATGAACATTTAACGATCGGGAAGCTTTGTGCTCTACTAAAACGAGGTCGAAGCGTCGGAAAAAAGATTGTGGCCTCTTTCTTCAGAATGACAAGTCATTATGCGACATTTGTTCTAGAAGATAATAAAGTAGTAACTGCAGACTGATACACTGACAACTATTTGTCTCTTGTTCTGGAAAAAAATTGGGAAAAACGCCTTTGCAGTATGATTCTCCTCCATCATGACACGACTCACCGGATACCGTTGGACAAACAACTAACAATTCGGGGATGTTAAATAATGAAATACCGGCTCACTCGTCTTAGAGCCTCGACTTTGCACCATGAGATTCTGTTTATTTCTAAAAATAAAAGGAAAACTTCGAGGAAATTGATTTACCAACGCCGAGAAAGCAATAGCTCCATATGTAAAGGTGAAAAGTGTTTCTCTCAGTAATTTCATTGAATGCAGCGATATATTGATCTCGACGGACACTATTTTTAACAAAAATAATAGTATAAATAGCTTTCTAATTTATATAAACATATAATTCACTTACGTCAATTCACTCTAAAGAGTGTTTCACTATCTCGTTACATGAAATGGCACAATTATTAGCACATTTCTTATTATTTTAAGAGGTAGTGCGCGTCGAGGCTTATAATAAGCCAGGACTTCCATCGCTTAAAATATGTCTTGACCCTCGCCTTCACTAAAGTCTCATTCATAAGATTCTGGGAGGGTTCACCCCTGCAGTAAAGTGATAAAGGAGCTGAAGCTGACATCAATTCCGATAGACATTGGTTTAAGAATCAATTATAGATTCATAGAATAATTATAAATTTCTCGCCAAACCAAAATCTCAAACATGATATACACAGACAGTCTTAGTTAATCTTTTTACTGTGATATTCCTTACATACCCTCGTGATGATTTAGTTTTCCCTCAATCTAAACAATATAAAAATTTTGCCTAAATAAAAATAATTAGTATTTTACGAAAAGTAGCATGTCTTCAGAGCACAAGAAAAATTATTCATACATAACACTTCGGAATACATGTTCGATTGATATGTCATGGAAATTGTTCGGAATAAGATCAAATTTATTATAAATATTTAAACAAACAATACAGCTGCGACAACAACATCATAAATATATTAGTACCGAACAACAAAAAGTGTGTATTCAGGTTTTGTTCGTGAGCATTCCTTCTCTTAAACACGTCGCCGTACGGATGACAGAGGGCGCTCGGGCGGGACGGAGCACGTCAAACAAGGATTTTCCTCACAAAATTACTTAAACAAACTCATTCCCGGACGATTGGAAATTTTAATGGGAGGAGCGGTCCTCCGCCTCCCGGAGTGACTATTCTGAACTTGTAGTCGACGAGATTCCTTAACAAAATATCTTTGTCAGAGTAACAATCGCGGCAAGGTAATTGCTGTTTTACTTTTGGATTCTCTTACTGAAACAAAATAAAAAAAATACGTCCGTTCATTTTAAAAATTGCCTAAGGTCTGCAAGATTGGCAATTATTATTGATTATTTAAAACTGTAAATGAATAATTTAAGCAAAATTTTATATCGTTATTTGTAACATTGTAAATAATTAATAATAATAATCTGCTTTGGAAGGGTTTTACAAAAACTTAAAGCAAATACATTAAACAAGACCTTTCAAACGAGAGACTTATTTTTACTATACAATAATTGATAAAAACGTTCATTTCGTTTTTCAATTCCCTGAATACAGTTTAAAAACTTAAAAATTGCTTAATTCAATTTAAGAAAGACTAAGTCAACAAACAGTCTAAGCCGAGAGATTGATAGATCGAATTGTCTAAAAGTCATAGTAAACAACCGAATAAGCAAAAATAAGTAATCCCACGGGTTAAATAAATAGCTTCTATCTGAATTTTTTTAGAAAACAAACCTCTTTAAAGCAATTTACTAAACTCCAACACAATGCTTGCGAAACTAAAACTCCATTAATAATCTCCGAGTTAAATCCAAATTACATTAATCGAGAACAATGTTTACTTTTAGGGATCCAAAAAGAAAACGACATTGTAAACTAAGAGCTTCTAATGCCGGGAGCTTTTTAACATCGTTAGCCATAAAGTCGCTGGCACGTTTTCCTTTTCATTTTAAACAAGATAATTGCAGATAGCAGAAAGTTTTTGTCACTGCTTATTATAATGAAACGAGCTGCGAAAGAATTAAATAACTGTTTCCGAATGATATTAGGGGGGCACAGGTTTTCCCCAGGCGGGTGGTGATGAAAGGAGTGGATCTGTAGGTAGGCGAGTAGGCGTTGGACACGTATACGGTAGGTAGGCAGATGTAGGTAAGTGGGGCCTATACATCGCTGGAATCGTTGTTCAGGTCGCGGATTGACGAGATAGATAACTTTCTCGAAGAATTTTACTTATTTTAGTTTCCAAGATGCTTTTGACATTCTCTTTCACTATGATGTGGCTACGGTGCCGGCTTTCAATGGAATAAATTTATTCATTTTGACTCTACTTTTATAGTGACTTAGCGCTGTCATTTTAATCTTTATTATGTCTGATATAGCTTACTTTTAGCCAGCATAAAATACTATTTTTTTCGTAATTTCACGGAGAATTGTCAATTAGAGAGCTAGTACTCTCTTCGAACAATTTTGGAGAGGAAACACCTAAAATTGTAATTTTATTGTATTATTTAAAACGCTTATAAATTTTTACGTTGAATTTCGTTAAGTGGAACATCAAGGGAGACGCTAAAAATTTTGAGTTATAAAGTTTTCTATTTATGGAGGATTTCGAATAATAATAACAAGTACCCAAAATGAAACACCAGACACCAAACAAGCACGTGTTAGCGTCACTCTTAAATTCCTTTATCGTCTCTTAGAATTGGTAATACTATTTATCGTGTATTCCTAAATTGTTTTTTAAGAATCAATGGTGTACATTGTCGGCAAATTTTTAAAGTCGGTAACATATTTTTCTTCAAGCCGTAGAGGTAATAAGTTTCAAATAATTGAGGTAACATTGTTGTGTTCGACATGAAGAGGTTCAATTTATTTTATCGAGTTGTAGAGAAGAAAATATGTACCGAAATGTCTTGTAGGGGCTCACTATTTCGACTAATAAAGGGTTTGAATTGAAAGTAATTGAGGTTTCGGAGATCGAAAAGAAGGAAACAAAACTTTTTTCGAGTTTTGGAGGTTTTCGACTTATCGACGTTGAACTTAAAGAGGTGCGCCTGTATAAGTTTCAATATTAGATAACGAAATACGTAAATAAAATTAGCTTGTCGATCATTTTTATATTATTATTTAACTTTGTATCAACAATCATGAACTGCCTCACAATGCTTTCCACTTGCAATTTAAATTATTAAAAAAAAGTAAAACATAAAGTGGCACGCGCTTCATGATTATATTTGAAATATTAAAATATAAAATGAGAATATTAAAAGAACAAACAACAAAAACGATGATGAAAAATTTACGTCTTTAAAAAACTAAATAAGTACGTGCAGCTTTTCATAGGTCGATGACACAGTAAAAATTGTAAATGACCACTTGTCTGCATTATTTTATAGTTGTTCTGTTAGTCGTAGAAAGATGTAATGAAAATGGAGTACATCGACATCATTATTATTGCTTTGTATATTCGATTTTTATATAAACGTAATTAGGTACCATAAATAAGCAATAAAGATTACATGGCGATGTGCGATAAGCTTACGTTCCTTGGGTATCAGAAACCTATAAAAAATCGATACAAACGACTAAGTTTTCATGGTATTATAGTGATTACAACCATGAATACAGAGAACCGGACTTTGTTGAAGTCGTCTTAATCTAATCAAAAGAAAAAATGGTGTCAAGTTCGTCGAAGTGCACTGCTTACAAAGAGGTACATTTGCGATAATGAAGCGCAGCCTCTTTGAGGCGTGCGAAATCGATTAATATTCGTGGAAGTCCCTGAACGACATTTTCGGGCAAAACAGTAATGTAAGAGTGGCGGAGCCATGCTGTGGCCAAATTGGCTGCAGCATGAATATGGACCGACCGGAGCGGTGAGATACGACACTTTCACAGAATACAGATGTGCTGTAGCAGATTTCGCTGTTGTATTTCGTCCAGCGAGTGAAAGTTCCGGTAGCTCACTCCGTTCTGCATAACTCCATCCTAACTTCCATCGACCGATTCCCTCCTTAATCAGATATTCAATTTTTATACGAGGCCTGCACTGATGGCCCCTGTGGGGTTGCGAGTATCCATGATCGGCGAGACCACCTTGCTTCCTGATCGCACGCATGCTCGTTTGCTCGTCGAAAATGCTCTCTATAGGGGCTAGGGAAAAAATATCCCCTCTTAGCGGATATCGCAATGGGATTCTATATGGAAGATAAATTTTTGTTTTACTTTAACGTGTGTGTGTGTGTGTGTATTTTATTATGCTAAAGCTATTACTATTTTAATAGATGTGCTTAAAAATATGGTATCCGTTTACTTCAACTTGGTAACAATTTCAATGGATATTTTTTTTCAAATGAATTCGAGCCTCCGCTTACGACCAACTTAATGGGGTACTCTACAGGGAGCAACTCTGATAACCATAGTGTTGGTTAAGTCAACAATTCCTCAGCTCGGTGGTTATATCGTCGGCTTGTACACTTATTCTAGATTAAAAATAGCAGTAATATATATTGGAGATGAATTCGTGTTCTGCTATACGTAGTAAATTAATTCTCTGCGCGGCGGTTAAGCCGTTTCTCGTTTCTTATATTTCGGACATCCGTTCGCTCTGCCGCGCTATTACGAGACGACGTTAGGGACCCGTCACAAGAACGAATATACAATTATCAGGAAACCGCATCACATGTGCTGTCCCCACAGGCGTTTCGCTGTCATGCTCGCGCGTTCAGAGGATCATTACTTCGTTACATTTACTTTTTATCTTTAAAAACATTTTTTTGGACAAACACGTGACGTAATATCGTCAGAATAAAGAGTTTAAAATATTCCTTCTGAATTTGTTAAAATAAGGGGAGGAAATTCCATATGTACTTACAGTTCCTACGATCCTTAACATCATTTCAAAGCAACTGAGTTACATTATTATATTCTCTTAGGTCTTTAACGTGTCAGAGACAAATTATGAGGGTGAAATTTTAAAACAATATGAAGTGTGCTTGAAGTTCAATAAAATTTAAAGACCGTAAAATTGATTAGGAGGTTTCACATTAATGCAGAATTAATTTCTTCGTCTTTCATGTCGATCGATCTCGTTATCAATCCTGATCCCGATGCGTTTTCGTTTCAATTTCAATTCTGATGGATCCAATTCTGGTCTAACCCCCTTATATAAAAATGTCCTTTTATTCATTAAACACTTTCTCGTTTATGGTATTAGAGAAGATAATATTGTAAAATATGTTGTAATAATTGGTAGAGGAATTTTACAATGATGTAGTATATGCAGTTGAAAGGCAACTTTTTGCATTTTGTACTTTACTGGTAAACGATTTGACTTAGCGTTTCCTCATACATTTGTTTATATAGATAGCATCGTCATAAAGCAAACGAACAGATCAGCCACCAAGAAGTAAATAGTCATCGCCGCCCATGGACACTCGCAATCCCAGTAGGCTCTTAGAAAGATGTAGAGTATCTAATAGAAGGAAATCGGGTTGATGGAACGTGGGCTGCCGGAACTTGCGCTCACCAAACGAAAAGCAACAGTGGAAGCTGCTATTTCACGTCCGTATTCTGTGAGAGCGTGCTGTTTCACCGGTTGTGCTGGCCTATTAAGCATAGTATTGACCTATAATAAGTTTTGCTCTAAGTTTCATTTTAATGACTATATATAAGTGCACCATACAGAAGTGATCTATAAGGGATCTTCTTCATTAAATAAGTATTATGTAGATACGTATGCAGGCATCAAACTCAAGTGATAGCTTCAAGTACAGGAATCACTGACCATCATACAATGAATTGTCACGAAATTCTTGTTCGGCTTTAGAATCGTACAATCAACCTTCGTATCCAGATAATATGCACTAATAATAATAGAAAAAATCTAAGTAATATAACAGATTCGCGCTTGTGTTGAGCGTGTTCATAGATGGCGCTTCGGCCTGGGCCTCTACACGCAGACTGCTCAGAATTTCGAGTACGGAACTCGGAGCTGTAGTCGCTCTGATCGCTCACCGAGCGAGCGACCTTCGCGCCGGGAGGGGCCGGCGGGCGCAGACGCGGCCGCTTAAAAACAAAATTAAGTCGCGCTACAAACTTTGCTCTCACGGCCGCCTTTTGAGTTTCCCTTCGCTAAATACTCATTTTCCATATTTGGACGTCGGAGTGCTTTCGCCGGATTTTTGTGGCACACCCGACTTCATATTTGACGTCGCCTCGTCTAGAAGTTTCGTCGACACTCCGACGAGGGGATATTAAATTAATATAATACAAAATGTGTTTTCGTCCTAACCTAACCTCGCTGTGATCGGAACTAAGGTTGCATTTTTCTATGTTCGTACGTTCACCTATTTAGTTACATTTTAAAGTTCGTTTTTAAGTTTAGTCTAAAGATGTTACACTTAAAAACTGTCGCATCTCAATTTTGTCTGCCTGTATTTTCTTGTTTGCCTTCACGCAGTATAGCATTATCCTTTTAACACATCATGCAAGTTTGTGAGTGCCATCGTCATGGATAACATCTCACGGATCGCATACAGATTGGGGACGAAGGATCTGCTCTGTTTGGGTAAGTTGAGAAAAACGATTGTATTACGTCGACATTTTGTAATTGTTAGAAATCCGCGAATCAATGGAAATAAATCCGTTCATAAACGTCACTAAGGCATATTGGAAACTATATATTATCACCTTCCTGAATATGCGCCCAAAGCTTTTCATGAAGCAGTCGTTAGTTTCAGTTTTCGTTAGTTAGTTTCTTTAGTAACGCGATTGGTTACAATTACGATACGTGGGAGGTTAAGGGATGGTATGGACGGAAATTGGAAAATTGTCTACTGTGTTATTTCTGAACGGCGACAATAAGATATAAAAGTTAAGACAACATGACATAGAATGCATAAATTTTCTAATTTAAAAATTATAAAGTGTTGAGTTAATATTGTGTACAAAATAATTTTACATAGTGATCTACTTAATAAACGAAACATTATCGATTGCAGTCTTGTCCTTTTTTGTAACAGTTTTTGTTTTCAATAAAACTATATATAGAATTTCTATTTTCGAGTGGCTACAGAACCGTAAATAGGAGCGTACACAGAAGCTTTTGACCGACCCTACTTAAAGGGAATTCTAGGATAGACTCGAAAAAACGGATGTAACTTCAATCTAACCGCTACGCCAGTAGTCCCAGAACAAGCTCTTTAATATCCCGCCGAGTGATTTGATCTCGACCTTTCGCCTTGAGTCTACACTCCAGAAAAAATATATGATTCGGGATTTTTTTTTGATCCGCCCGCAAATTCTCTGGTTAGGATCGTGGAAATATTTTAATGAAAACGTGGGATGTACCGACAGTTTATTATTTCCTAAAAGGCATTCATTCATAAGATGTAGACAAATTGAAAGAAAACCACTAAATAAATCTACATTTAGAATGGTGTTGATAGTACTTGGGAAACATCAAATAATTTGATTAATTTTGTATTCACTTCAAAATAGTCGTCCTTATCTCTTAGAATTTAGCTCATAATAACATTGTTGGTGCAAATCTTTCTTCCCTAAACTAGAATAGTATAAAGTAGAAAGCTGGTATTCCGATTAATATGTTAATCGAGATACCACGTTTCTCCTTAACATTAAAAAGATATTAGTTTTTTTGAAACTTCATAGTATTATTGCTCATACATAAAAAAAGACTTGCAATAAGGAATACAAATATGAATAACATATTTGTATTCACCTATTTGCGAGTTCAATAATGTTTTAATATAAAAATGTATTGTGAGAAAGCAAACGCTAATTTACTATTAGAAACTCTATGCTGTGTACACGAACGGGCTGTGAAATATGACCTAAATCATTATAGCACGGCAGGCTGTTGTAATGAGATCACAGATCATGGGAACACGTGCGGACGGGCGCCCTGCTGTGACGCAGAGCTGTGACGCAGAGGTGTGACGCCCTCGTTCGATACGTTCGCGTGACGACTGGCGACTACGTTGTTTTGTAATTCGTATGCCGCATTGGAGCAAATAAATCCCTTTATATAAAAATAAGTCACAAATTTTAAAAATACTATCCTACCCACAAATTTAGATGACGTATGATTTTAAGGCAAGGTTTACAATCTATATTTCATGAAGTTTTAAGTAACTAACGTTAGTAATAAACTATTACTAACGTTTTTTTTTATACTGACGTTGAAGTTTGATAAATGTTGACCTTAATAAACGCATTATTTTGCTTAAGGTCCATACTCCTCGATTTAAAATAATATCATGCAGAGATGTGGCAATGCAGTGGGATTATAAAAACTTGGCGTAGACTCTTTTGTTCTAAAAAATTTCATAGCCGATAGTCTAACCACGGTCGATAGCCTAACACCATTCTCAGAAATCGCGCCGATAGCTTGACGAAATAAAAATCGCCACGGTGACTTTTCAGAGCGTGAAGTGTCAAAATCTAGTTCGTAATTTGCGCCGCGGGCCGGCGGCGGCGCCAAGGTCGCGCCAAAATATCGGTCGACGTCGGAATTTGTTATCAAAAATTCTCATAACTTGGCAGGTGATTTATGAATCGCCCCCACGCGGCGCGCGGGTCGCCCGCCGGTGCGCGCGCGCGTAAGCTGCTGTCTCGAGAGTGAATAATAATGGGGGTTTGCGTATTTACTTTTTCGAGACAAAAACTCGTATATCAAGCGAAAGGGAAAAGAATTTCGCTAATGCTCTTAGACCAGACATAATGCTCTTATAGCCAACTACGAAACCCTTACAATTTGGACGGTCGGTCCAAGTGTACATGTTTCTTATTTATTTTTAGTGTTCCGTACCAAAGTAAAAAAAAAAAAAACAGAAGACTTATCGACTTGCATATAGTTTCTGTCCGTCTGTCAGAGAATATTTCAGTTACACCAATATATCTCGGACGCTGTGCCATATGGGAAGACAAAAATTATATAGGCAGATACGTATTTGAAACTGCAGAATATATTTCGGCTCTCTATTTTTTTGGCTTTAGCGTAGGCACATGTCAACGACGGACGTCCAGCCTCGATATAAATGTGCAGAAATAAATTCTATTTCCACTCGAGCGAGGCAGTGGACGGTTATTTGACGAGCATGCTATCTACTAAAAAGGGAAGAACAAAGATTTCCGGGCCGCTGGTGACGATGTAAAAATAAGTAACGTACCACTATTAAGCTACATCGTACCGTCTAAAACGAACAATCCTATCAGATAATAAAAATCATATCACCAAAAAGATCATACATTAAAGATATGGAAGGACGAGGAAGAAAAAGCATACTTTTATATACAAAATAATTCTCCTGAGAAAAAAAAATATTCGAATTAGTTTATAACGTAAAAATCCCCGCGCTACCTCGGTCTTTTCCGCCGTGGCCACTTGTCACGCGCGCTTGCGTATTTAAATGCATTTATTTTCGGAATGGAGTGTTTAGAGAGTTCAATAAATCTTTTCATCTGATCTCAATCCTCGAACTCTCGACAAGTTCTCTACGTAAAAATATGTACTTATACAAAAATAACTTTAACGCTAATCGTAATACTTACATTTTTTCCATCGGGTCATACGAACCTAGAGTCAAGTGTAAGTTTTCAACTGTTTAGTTTGCGTTTACTGTCATTGGTGTGAAAGGGCGAGCACGCATAACGCCTAATTTGTATAAAATACGATTTTTTGTTTAAATAAGAGAAAAACATGAAAAGTTTCTCATCTAATAATATGAATTTTTGTAGGCCACCGTTGTCTTCCAAATCGTTGACCTGGTTTGCACTTTACAGTTAGCCCCCCTACATACGAACTATATAATAAACAAAACGCTAAACAATTGAACTGAATAAGAATACCTATATACCGAAACTCGTAATTTTCTTCTACAATCCTTCAGTATTTAAATAAATGTCTACTCCTTTTTATACACAACGCATTTATTTCAAATAATAATCATAACATCCTTGTTTCCCCGAGGTGTAGACAGAGACCATAGACCTCCGCTCGGTAGCTGTTTTGCTTCACTGACTTTCATTAAGCGTTTCATACGAACTCGTTTGTTTCGCTTTCTTATAATTTCACTTTTATTTGCTAACTCATCACCAGTTTTATGTGGAGTTTATAACCAAAGTGCAGTAACGGATGCCTCGCAAATTGGTATTAACAATCATTTTAAATAAAACAACGTCATTTATGAAAATTGTGTAAATTTAGATGTATTTTCTTATAGTATTATTTTATGCAGTATCGACTGGAATGTTTGTTTACCGAGACTACAGAGATGTTACAGTGTAATGGAAACCTGCAATCAAATAACTCGTAAAAATTAACGAAGGATTATATAAAAGTGTATATTACAGACATATTCTAATGAACATGGTTTCGGCACAAATCATTATTTTATTTTTATATGACAATGCGTCTTCGGAAATTGTAAAATAATCGATTTTAAAATGCAAAAAAGCATGTGTACCTAGTGAAAATAATACGTTTTTGAAAGGACAGTTAAAAGTATTTACAAACTATCATAAATATTATATACATGTAAATTCACCTTGATCGATTGTCTGTGAGACAATTCAACTCTCAACTACACAACTTTATACGTTCTCGGGGGTTACAAAGCGGCCGTGGTGAGATGTTTAGTCCACTTCGGTCTCTTAATGGTTGATTTTTTAAACAGGTATAAAACAATATTCACTTTATTGTTATGATTTAGGAATTCTAAATAAATATTTGGCTAATTGTAATAACAACTTCAATATACAATACGTACATATAGGTAGCCTTTAAAAATATTTTTCGCCTACCTGTTGTTATTGTAGACTAATATTTCATCTATTTGATTTGAAACTTCTAGAACTATTTTTTTCAGCGTACAATAACTTTAAAAATCTATTATTTAACAAAAAGGGATATGATTTTAAAACGAAGAAATCTAGAAAATAATGCTTTTTATTGTCCTCATTATAAACACACTGCTGTTTCTGAGAAGGGTAGCCTGATACCACAGATTTCCACACGTACGATTTTTGCATACATCTCTTGCTCCACTAACAAGCTCCACTAACTTGCTCGAAAGCGAAACATAGACTAGAAATGAGATTTCCTATTTTTATCACCGTAATGAGTTAGGAATCGCTTGTGTCGCCTAGGCGGCCCATAACCGCAGTTAAGGATTAGGGAAATAACATAAAGCCTATGTTTATGACAGTTCATTTTTGGTTTTTGGCTACAGTTGTCACTTAATTGTTTGGACGTCTCTTTAGGTGTTCCCTAAAGTTAACGGAAATTGTTGTAAATAAATCACACATCCTTAAACTTAATTGTTGTAGTCCTCTTATCAAAAATTTTTCTATTCTACCATTCAACTCTATCGATAGAGATGTGTGTATTGCAACGCGTGATGTGTTTTGATATCTCAGTTTCTTTCGAAGCTCGATCACGTCAAGTTACTTGCCTAAGCCCTTTCTGCATTCCGGCAGATAATGCAGTTGCCGTCGTCTCGTACGGCGAGACATTTCTCCGCAGTCTCTTCTTTCAATTAAATTTCCTGTCAAATCAAATTTATTCCAACATTTTTTATCAATATCTTAGCATGTCTTGTTGCGGGTATTTGATAATAATCTGCATTTTTCGTACATTATTTTAATTCATTGTTTGAAACATGGGTCAATGTTTGAAACATCGTATTCTCTATACAATTGTTTATTCAATAATGTTTCGATTTTAAGTTTCATTTTCATTTTCCTGTTAACCCGCAAATCTTATCCTGTACAACATATACAAATGACCTAATTATATATGAGTCTACGTATTTCACTTAAATTTACTTACAAATTAATTACATCTCGTTGCAAATAATTGATAACGACACAGAATATTTTAATCCACGCGTAGACATATATATTTTTATGAAAAGACATTCTTAGTTTTTTTTTTATGTAATATAACAATTTCTAAACACAAGTAGCTTTCCCGCTACCGACCGCTACGTTTCATCCAAGTAGGCTGACTTCGATGTTGCTAGCTGGTGACTCTGAGTGTGTCCAGTATGTGTTTATAGATATGGATAATAAATGGATCTTTAATTTAAATATTTCATTGTTTATTATAATTCTGTTTCTGTTACATTTATTTTACGTAAATCATCATTTAAACTGTTTTTATTCGATTATTTTTTCAATGAAATGCTCAGTTATTATACGATCAATTACGATTTAATTAACGTTAATTGTTACTCAAACGGAAGCCATGTCATCGACAGCATCATATCAACTCGCCGCCATCACGAATTTTCGTATGTAGCGGCGCACGTGCCAAGTTCGCTAAACATACGTGAGGTATTAAACTCAATTATTACAGTTAATAGCGATTTGGCGAAGGTGGCATTTCAACTATTCGCTAATGTGTCTGAGTATGTGTGCTACTTTGTACCATATGATATAACTATCGCACACATTTCGACAAACCAACATGTAATGCCATATCTTAATATTTCGACACGTGTATTTAATAGTATGGCGAATTGTGTCGGAATACAAATAAAAACGAAATTCATAAATAAATATTGAAAGATTTGACATATTATTCATATCCATACGTTTTCTTTCGAATGTTACGTTTAGTTTCACTGTTGTAGTTAAGGTGTATATGTAGAGTGGTCAACTGGTCAATGTATGAACGTCGTCACACTAGCAGTTTTCAAAATTAGTGATAGTTTTTCGAATTTTTTGAGTAACTGTGCCTTTTTTTATGAAAAAGTCTTATAACTGCGTTAAGATAAGTTTGTTAATATTTCAAGATAAATAAAATGTCTGTTAATTTTATTTAAATATATTTCATTAGGATTGTTTTCTAATGTACTAGGTAAATATCAAATGCAAAATGTTTTCAAACATCAACACCACGAGTTAAATCATAAAAGTTTATAATAATCACTAGTACTGTGTAATTTCATTTTTTTCTCTTAATTATTTTAAATACAAATCGGGATGTGTTTTGACAATCAACAGAAAGATCCTCGAAAATTGTTTATAAACGCTGTTAATCTATGATAAGATTGACAATTTTTTTACAAAGACTGTGCATTGTCTATGTCATCACAATCCAGTGACAATTACTTTTGCCGTCAAACCCATATAACCTCCAACTCTTTCACGAACTCCTCTGAAAATGAATTAGACCATACTTTCTTGCTGGTATTATGTGTTTTTTTGGACTTCATTTGCCTTTGAATGTTCTGGCAGATCTTATGTGGAATTTTTATGTTACCACGCATTGTTCTTCGTCGTTGTCCTTCACCTTTAAATCAAATATTAATTCACATTTTGTTCATCTGCATATAACATAGATTATTATTACGTTTATTATTACTAAATTTTATCACTATTACATTTACAATTAGATACACAGTCTGCGTAGTGAAGATCACCAGAATTTTTCAAATTCAAATATATTTTTATGTCATATGTTATGTGAATAATTAATTGAAATACGCCACAATATTTTAAAATTTCAGATTTTACTTTATCCCTTTACCACTCATTCGGAGGGCAGTTTTCTTTCAAAAAGAGCGAGAAAGAAACTTTAGAATAGCTTTTTTCAAATTTAAATATATAACGTTCAAACTCAAATTCAAAATATCTTTATTTCGTAGGTTATAATATAACACTTGGAATACATCATAAAATTTAAAGAATTTACAGTTTTTTAATTATTTCCATTTTTTTTAATTACCACTCGTTCGTAAGGCAACTATCCTTCAAGAATAACGAGCAAGAAACACTAGGATAGATCTTTTCAAACCAATTATATTGAAATATAATAGCATATAAAACTATTGCAAGAAAAAATCTGTAGGAAGTCGAGTTCATTATGTCCATTTATCCCCTAAATATTCAGAGACCGTTTTGTGCAGTGTTTGCTTAACAAAGGCTTTACATTTGTATAAGGGTAAATTTTGTACATCCTCAGAAATCTTATTGAACAAGCGCACAGAGAGCCCCCTAAATGAATCTGTGACCCTATGCAGTCGACTAATATGTAAACACAGATTACGTTACACAATCAAACCAAAATCCACAATTCCACATCGTCATAGGCGATTTGTTGTCTTTTGACTTTAAATAATAATGAAGTCTCACCTGGGGACCACTATTTCATGAATATCCCAAACAAGGCTGGCTAAGTCTTCAATATAAACTAAAAACAGAAAAGGACCAAAGTCCGATGATCTTTGAGGCACCTCGATGTGGATCATAGATCCGGACGATCTTATGCTTTCCTCTGAATCCTATTAAACTTTGAATACGGTACTCCTCAATTGTAGAGAAGCGAACTAATCACTGCTTCTATTAACTTATAATTTTTCACGCGATTTCATTACTATACTTTTTTGAATTAAAATATATGAGCGCGTATGTACGTGCGCATACCCGCGTAAGTTTGTGTAACTGTAGGTGTCTTTTATTACACAACATCTGTATACTGAAGACGTAATCAACGAAAGTATAGTCATAAACGAGTGAACTTCAAAGTGGATTTCAGACAAAACAAATTAATGCGTTCCAAATAAAAAATAATTGTAAGTTTTTTTATATATATACCATCATCGAAGGGCAAATGAGCAAGCTAGCTATGAGAGAAGAAATATGGGCTTGGACACTCTTAACCCCTGGAGGAGTCTTTAGTGCGTTGCTGGCTTCTTGGGAAGCAATAAGACATTTAATGGACAGGATCGGCTTGATGGACGAGGGAAAAGGAAGTGGACCACTGGAGTTCTCACTCGCTCGACGAAATGCAACAGCGAAAACTACTATTTCACATTCCTATTCTGTGAGAGTGTGGTATTTCATCAATCCAGCCGGTCCATTTTCGTATTCCCGCCAAGCTGCAGTACGGCTTTGCTAAAGAAATTGTTGTTTTCGTGATAATTACTCGCAGTATAATATGTATACTTTACGTATCAATAACGAATTTGGGTGCGAAATCGCTGTATTATTTCCTCTTAACGAGTCAATAGTTCTTCGTATGCCAAGAGCAAAGATTTTCGAAGAATATCTGTTTCGTTATGTACTCAAATCACGTATTATGTTTTGTTCAAAGACGTGTGTTTCTATTCATATTACATAGCGTGTTTATTGTATTGCATAATCCGTTATTACGTCCATTAAAATTAATATGCGTGTACTCACTTTGTGCATTGAAAATCATTTTACTCGATTACAAATGAATAATAAACATGCCCACTAAAATATAATATGATATTCTATTTGTTAACAGACTATCTGTAATCTGACCTACAAAACATAAATATACACACTATCTACAATGTATTTATTATTTTCAAGTTTTTTGTACTTATTGCTATGACTCAACTATCCTCTATGGCGAGTTCACAGCCTACGTGAAGACGCTTCCATGGCCGACTGCGTGCGCAACCGCCGATCGATAGTAGAAAAGAACAACTGAACGCATTTGCGGTTAGGACACGCTTCGATCAAACTGTAATACGTACATACAATATTCAAACAAGCCATCGAAGATCAAAGTTTTCCAAATAAGCAAACGCAATACAAAAGATGCAACTGCACACAATCGATTTCATCCCACGCCGCGCCACAGAAGAGCATGCGCCCGTGCTCGAGCGAATTCGACTTCCCGCTGCGGTCTTCGCTTGAAGGCGTACGGAATATGAGGAGTGGTGCGGTCGACGACCTCGTGCAAATGCCAGCTGGCGGGCCGCGGTTCGTCACACCCGAACACATCACGAAAGGTCACTTGAACGAGAAATAAAAAACAACAAAGCATCGAAGTTGACTAGCGTGTTATGATTTCTAGTTGTTAATGTCATCCGCATGATTACGAATCTGCAATTTTGAGTTTTAACGATTCATTTCTTATATAATATTTTAGTTCATCTTATTGTTATCTTTTCAAATATGATATGCAGAGGACAATATTGATATTTTCTCAGTCTTGATAGATTTTTAAATCCGTGTTGGAAGAACTTTATAACGTACATTATCTGTTTGTCAGGATCGAAATGTTTTGGAATCGTTTGACTAACAAACTTGAAATTCCACAAACAAATATATACTAATAAATATAGTGTGTTAATAAAACTTGAAAATAGTCATAACATTAAAATATAATTATGATTCTAGAAATGTGTAAAGAAAGACTCATAATTTTTACTTGACTGTCCGTATGTAATCTATATACAGTTTATAAAAGGGCGGGGGAAAAAAGTTTTTTCATATTTCATATACAAATTCAAAATATTTTTTCATCATATTCTATTTACATTTAATTATAATGCACATATGCCACTTTGTTCAACAACTTGTTGCCATTTTGTAAGTAGTGACATAAACCCATTACTGTAGAAATATAAGGATTTCTGAAAAAAAAAACTGCTACAAGTAGTTTTGACAGTCCTCTCTTGAAGTTTACCTAACACTACCTAATAAATTCTGAAGAGACCGAAGTAGGTGAAAATCTGAGGATACAAGGCCAGGGCTATATAATGGTTGCATTAATACTTCCCGATCAAACTCTGTCAATATTTGCTGAGTGACTAAAGATTTTTGTAGTCTGGCGTGAATAATGAGTCTTCAATCCCACCATACACAGAGCATCAACTTATTGCAAGTTGATCCGGGTTTCGCTGGTTTCGCTATATACTGTGGAGCTTGCTTGCCTTTTGACCGTGATTTTTTCGCATGTTTTCATCACCAGTGATCAAACTTTTCAAAAATGGTTCGATTTCATTATGTTTTAATGGAATATCACAAAGGAATTCACGATTCTTTTGATTTCTTTCAGTGAGCTCGTGTGGGACTCAAGTATGGAGCTTTATTGTATATCTAGCTTTTTGCAAATGAGTCAAAACTATTTTGTCATCAATCCCCAGCTTTTCGGTTATGTTATAAGAACTACTATGCTGATTTTGTTCTACCTTGTCCAAAATGGCTTCGATTTTAACAGGTCATCCAGAGCAAGGTTCGTCTTTCATCAGTTTTGTACTACTTTTACCAGCACTACATTAGGTCCACAAATTATTTTCGCGGCTTGTACCACATTTTTCCCTTATTTTGTAATAAAACTTCAAAATGTATGGAATTTCTACGTTCGATCCACTCATTTTGGTGGACAGAAAAACAATAGAAAAATTATCATACATAGTTTTTACTTTTCATTACTCTTTTTTAAAAATGCTATCTATTTAATTCAATCTAAATTAACCAGATACAGCACAACAAAAGACATTTTACTGCAACTTTTAACTTATAAAATTCGAATAAACTTTTCCCCAACCTAATATTAATCAGCTGATAAGGAAACCATGGTACATAAAAACTTTTCTATGTGTCCAATATTAAGGTTAATAATAAAGAAAAATATCGAAGGATATTTAAAGATTTAATCTTTCATTCCGTACTTTGTACAATTACTTGATAGGCTTAAAAATATTGTAACAAGTTCAATTTAGTGCTCAAAATTGAACAAGAAACCATAGTAACGACAGCTCAATAAAACATTAAAAGTCTAGCATCAATAAACAAAGAACAGAGCGATTAAAAAAATGCATCTCGTGACGCATGTCAATACGCATCAAGCTGTCATAAAGCGGTGATGCAACCTCTTCAAGAACTCTTCAAGGAGGCATCATCGCGGAACACGTCCGTAAACAAGGCGCCTTCGCTTTGCACGGAGACGCGAAATGAGATATCGCACAAAAACCTTATGGCATTTTCATAACAAGGAGAACGCGGGCGCTAATTGATTCGACACATGTTTTCGAACGAGCCGTCTGTCGCGGCGTAGACAATGACGGCGCGCGTGTGCCGCGGACGCGCTCCGACCTTGCCTGTAACAAACCATGGTTATCTGTGTGTGATTGTTGTATTTCTCTTTTTGTTGCAGGTAATTACCGAGTTGTATGCGAGTCCGTCCACGCGTTCCCGAGCGTGAATACGGCGGAATAACTCAACTGCGGTACGACTTAACCGTGATTATAGATTACCGTGATTATAGATGTGGTGAAGCTTTACTGTGGCGAACTTGGCTGCAGCACGAAAATGGGCTCGCTGGGTTCCGTGAAATACCACAGTTTCCCAGAAAATGAACGTGAAGTAGCAGCTTCAGCTGCTGCGTTTCATCCAGTCCCACTTTCCCCTTCATCAACCTCTTCCTTCTCCATCGATTCCTTCTCCTATTCCCCCTTCCATCAGATCTTCCATTCTTGATCAAGAGGTCGACAACGCATTTTCTATTCCTCTGGGGTTGTGAGTGTCCATGGGCGGCGGTGACCGTCTACTTCTCGTTGGCTCGCCTGCTCGTTTGCCTCTCTAATATGCTGCATAAAATAACCATAGAAGAGAGGTTACGAGCACTGCCTTTGATGCTGAAAGTGCGCGGGCTTGAACCTGACCTTGGCCGAATCTATTAATGTGGTTTCGATTTGTAAAGTCATATCGGAACCGCTCACCGCTAGCATCGAGGAGCACGCCAGCGTTTGGTTCGGGATGTCTGCTCATCGGTGACGGTGACGGTCGTTAGCGGAAGCGATGCGTGGAAGGAGGGCGATTGTAGGAGGGTGTCCTCAACAGTGGGATGATAAAAACCCGATTGTAGTCATAGATGATGGTGATATTCTCGACAAATTTCAAGGCTGATGCTGTCGCTACGAGACGACCTCGTTACTGGTGCGGGCTTCACATCTAACTATTTGTGACATAATTTTACAAACTAAATCTTTCGTTTCAATACACCAAGGAAGAAAACCGAACACATGAGTATAAGTCTCGCACCCCGTAGATTCCGTATAGGCTTGACTATGTTTGCGCATATTTCTACGATCAAGAGTCTCGATGATTTTTGTCTGTTTTCTATACGATATCGGTCTCGGGAATGCCTAAAACTTTTCCTTAATTTTTTAATTTTTTTACGAAGTTTTCGTAGCGAGAAGTTAATAAATGTTCTCTCATATATCGGTCTACATCAAGGTCCATCCTCCAATTGCAAGTATAAATTTATAATAAAAATAAAAATATTTTTATGCGATATAACTGTAAATTTACGATTTTCAGATTTTTTGTTTGTATTGTGAGAGCATTCTGCTTGCCAGATTTCATGATTCCAAGTCAATGGGGAATAAGATTTGACGTACTTGCGATTTTCAAAACATAGGGCATAAAGGGTCGCGTCTTGGCCGTACTTCTTGTAGACGCTGATTTAGAAGCTTGATTTTTACAACTTCGAAGGACTCCAGGTCCAAGTATTTGCCAATAATTTCAACTTGATAACTCCACGCGTCCCTGAGAAAAAGTTTCTCGACAGACGGGCAACGAAGTGATCTAATAAGGGTTTCTTTTTTCCATTTGAGTTACGGAACCCTAAATTTAATGCTTAGTTAATATATCTATCGTTTCTTTAAATATTTACTGAATTACATCAAAAGACAAAAACGCTAATTGCCAAATTAAACGTAAGATTTGACAGATATAGTGTATGGACCATCTGTCAATCTAACGGTTAACATTCACTATTTAGGTTTTTTATTTGTTTCCACATGCTGTCGATCATTTTAATGGTATAAACACATGCATAAAGATATATAGACATGTATACACTTAATTCAAATTGCACAAAATAGCCTTCAAGTTCGACCGTCTCCTATGACATCCACTACGCAAAACCACGCGCGTCCACGTGGCATGAAACGCATGAGAACCGGTTAGGATGCATAGAGGTTTGAGTTTGTAAGAAAAATTGTTAAAAGGAACTTACACCGGAATTTAGGTGAGTTAAATGTGATGTAGGTTTGCGAATATACATCACATTTAATAACATCACTGCTATTATCTTTATGTGGCTTTGGAAAAAATAGGATTTGAAAATGACTCATTTATTACACATGTTACAATAAACTTAAGAGTTACCAACCTTACAGATACCGGCTTTACTTATTACGAAAGCACATGTGTTTTTTTAAGGCTCTACTTTATCAAGTTTTCATTGATCACTTCAACAAAGCAAAGGAGGGTAGAGAAAATAAATGAATGCTAAATTTCACTAATCTTTAGTATATAAATATCTTCTAATTCGATACATAACGACTATATAGATACATTTATACAGAAAATGCCTTTTCTTTTTAATAAACACAGAGAAGTTTATTCACGGGTCGGATTAAATAAAAAAAGTTCGCGAGGGAAATTAAAATAGTTTAAATTGGTCTAGAACAACTTTCTTAATAACTGCCCTCGGAATAATTCGGAAGCTCGAAGTCCGCTGCTTTTCGGCGTGAAATAATTTTGTTTTGTTGCAGCTCGGGGGCTGAAAACTTTAATTAAAATACGTAAATAATTACAAAGTGATCAAAACAACACTTTGTAGAGCCAGAGCCTTTCTGAACGTCCGCTTTCGGCGTAACAATTTAGAAATTACAAATTGTAAGTTGTATCATACAAGCCAGTTAATAAATTTGAAAATTAAACACCTGTTACAGTTTCAAAGCAAAAATCTTACAAGTGGCTCACGAATGGCTACTGAATTGGAGAAAAACGAGGGCGCTAAGCGTCACGCGGTCGTGCGGAATGAACGCGTCACACCACTAGCGTCACGTTGTGTGTCCATGTGCTGTAATAGTAAGCTATACGTTATCCCTATTTCCATTCTAAATACAGTATTTTACCCAGAAAATTTGTTATTTCATATATTATGCTATTAAATAATATATTTGCAATTAAATCAGCAAATTATAGTTCAACAAAAACGAGTCGCCGCTTGGTCAAACAAATCTAACGTATATTGCTAATAAAGTTTAACTTTACGCAATTTAAATGAAATTAAGTACAAATATTTATTATACGCAGTAAATAAATCCTGAAATTATATAAAGCAGTAAGCGTAGTAGACGAGTTGGTTGGTTGGGCTTTCGATGCAAGTGCAAGTACTGACGAGTGGCGAAATAATTTTGAAAACGAGCCCCCACTGGGTCGATTTCAAATTATTGCTACGCAACAAAACATCGATCCTTTGGAAAAATAAATCAATTTACAAATAAATGCTGTCTCAATCAGAAATCGAACTCGGATTTTTCGTATCTAAAACGTGCTCCCCGAAGGCACACCCGCGTCCCGAGTAGGCGAAGATAAGAAAAACCTCTATGTCGTCGAAAAAAAATATTAATGAAATTAATAAAGCTTAAATTAAAGTACGTATTATTTTAAAATGGAACAAAGGTTATCTACGCTTGCGCAAAATATATTCTATTTAAAAATCAGTTTTTAAAAAGTATTAACTTCATTAATGATCGATCATTGTGTATAAAAATATAATATAATATGGTCACGTATGTTTCTATGTATTTAACAAAAGAACACATGTGAGCATGAGTATAAGCGCCGTGCGCATACAATCTGCCTCTACCGTCTCTCCATTGCAATAACCTTTGCAGTCTTGAATTTATAAATTAGCCGATGTTCACACTGAACATCAGTTCTCTTACTCTATTTAGTGGCTAACTTCACAGTGTTAAAATATTGCTGAAAATCCGCATGCATTTCGCAACATTCTAAAATTTTAACTTCATTATTTTCCCGTTTAATGCCTAGAGTAGTATATGTACCATTAAGAACAGAGATCGCGTTATAAAAGGTTCAGTGTAACGCTTAGACGGCGGACAGATCAATCCCGAGGTATTAATCACGCTCCGGGCTCGCGTTTAATGCGTTTACAAACATGCCGATAGCGCGCCCTTAATTAGGGGCCCGCGCGCCGACGAGGCCTCTCCGGTTGCGCAACCCGACTCGTATTCGGTGGAGGTCGCACTTAGCGAAATTGACGATACATAATTGAACCGCGAGTAAAAGCTGCACGTTAAAGCTAATTACGAGGCGCGCGGAGAGCTCGCTCACGACGACATTTTGAAGTAATTTCTATGCAGCAACTTCATTATGAGAGGACGTATGACAGAAGGGCTAGGATCGACTCCTGTATGTGGACCATTGTGTCTATTAGTGAGCGCTAAATATCCCTTTGACAATTAGTATTGTAATATATGTTATTAATATTATTTATGCAAACTCTAATAAATATTACTTAAAAATATTTATTCGTACCAACGTCTCTCCTTACATTATTGTCACTTCTCTCTGTCTCTACGTTTCTTTTTATTTTTTTCATTATCAACACTAACATTACATATTAAATTATTTTGTTTACATGTAGGGGGTAATTTCTGAAACTGCTGAACTGATTCTATAAAAAATGTATTATTACAATATTTTTTTTATAATCATAGTAAATATTGCACCTACTTAATAGACCAACGCGGGAAAAATATATATGATACATAGGAGAATAGTTAATACATAGGAGAACAGTTAATAAATAGTTAATACATTGCTTCACGTAGGTGAAATCGCGGAGCGCATAAGCGATATAATAAACGATCGGACTCCAGAACGGAATAGAAATAGGAATTAATAGAAACGAG
Organism: Eumeta japonica; assembly: GCA_005406025.1. NCBI lineage: Eukaryota > Metazoa > Arthropoda > Insecta > Lepidoptera > Psychidae > Eumeta > Eumeta japonica. The sequence continues at coordinate 83,972 of BGZK01000723.1, forward strand.
ACCGAAAACGGAATTAAGATCGAACGAAACATTACTCTATACCCTACACGAAAGTTTGAAGAGATGCCTTCTAGATGTACGGAGGGAGAGTGCCGGACTAAAACTAGTGTTCTTGTATTTTAAAGTCATATTTATTTTTAATCGAAAAAATCTCGACTTCCGTTTCACGTTTCTAAAAACTGTGAATTAACCTTCCTCGCCCGCCCCGCTCGCTTCCGCACGCGTCGAGGCCGCGTCGGCGCAGCCGCTCCTAGTCGCAGTCGGGCGCAAACAACGAATAATAAATGTTTTGGAATAAAACTAATTGTTTATTAATTGATCGCAATAAATAACGAAGACGTGGATCTTAGCGTTTCTCACGATTCAAAACGATAGCGTCGGAGGATAATTTTTAAAATAATTTTGTTTGTTAAGTAAATTTCCGTATCTTTAAGTACTAGCCTTCGCCGGGGTCTTTACCCGCGCGTACATAGAATTAATTCCTTCGTCGTTCACATCGACGATATCAATATCGATGCTATTCTCGATTTCGATCTGGGTCCCCCCGTTTGTTCCGTTCTCCGTTTCATTTTTAATTTCCCCGGTCCGTTCTAGATTTCGATCCCGATATCACTCTGGATTAAGATCAATCATTGTATCGATTATGGGCTTACCGGTTTCACCTGCCTGAAACACTATTGGTCTACCTCGTTCGTGATTACAAAGCTCATGCGTTTGACAGTAATGAAGTAATATTTATGTAGGTATTTAGTTCCGTTTATATGTTACATACGCATTTGTCTACGGTCTTGTGACCCCGAAACTTAAAATTATATATCATATCATAATAATATTATACATATATCTGATTTATATGAAGACCTATGTTTATTACCACTGAAGGCTGAAGCTACTGTGGTAAAAATACTTAAAGGGTAAATAAAAAACCCAGATTATATATGGCTTATTCCAACTAATATAGTGTAGCATATGGGATAATGTAGCATCCTATTATTGAAGAAAATAAAATAGAAATGGATCAGTCATTTCAGAAATTATCCTTTATATATATATATATATAAAACCAAATTTTATCTCTATATAACATTAGCGTCGTATCCTTATTGTGATAAATTAAAAAAAAATACAAGAACTTAAAAATTGCTAATGATATATCGAGGTATTACTACACAGACTCCATAAAATGCAAGTATGCTTATTTTCTTAACTTCATCTCAATTGTTTTACACTTATAATTTACTACACGTAATGGAAATTTGCCATTAAAATAATAAGCTATTACTTTTTTAAGTTACTAGTTCTATTTAAATATGCAAAATAACATAATAAATACTCGGAGTTCAATAAATATTCATAAAAAAAAATACATCGATTCTTTGTGATTTATTTGTATACAGGAGGATTTTATCGAGCATCTTTTCACAAATATTCTTTTGAATACTTACGAAACAATTTTGTCAAAGAAATTATAGTCATTGACGTAACCGTTTCTGGGAAAAATAGCTTAGAATATCTACATAGAAATGTCATCCTTACAACAGACATCCTTAGAACAGCTCACGCGCAGGCGCTGCTCCGCAGCGCGCCGCGCGGCCGGCCACCCGATCGGGAACGCGCTTGCATGCCGGCCGAGCATTTATTAAGGTTGTATCTATATTATTTCATATTACATATAAGTATATTGTCATTGATATATATTTATGTTGTAGTTACTTTGCTAAAGTTGTTCTAAAACGGAGATTATGAATATTTGCGTGAAAAGATTCACGATATAGTCAACCTGTATTTCCTCCAATAGACTCGAGCACCCGACTGATCCCCACGAAGCAGGCCCCATTTGTTAAAGCCAAATCAACTTATTGGTCGAATTGGAATGTTCGCTATGTAAAACATGTTTACTCATGTATTTTGATAAATGCATGTATATACATTATACATATACACGCTTTTACCGTGACAAGAGTTATTATAAATCAAGTAATATCTTAGTTGGTCTGTATAAATTTGTATAAACGTTGCAATTCGCTCATGTCTTGTAATCAATTAAGAATTAATAATAGTTTTTATGTAAGCCTGGTTTAAATAAAAAAATAAATAAATAAAAACAGAGCTACTAACAACTAAAACTGTAACACACGCTTGAGTGTAGGTCGCGTAAGTTGGGGACTGCTAACAGAAGTAAATATTTAAAATTATGAATAAACAGTGATTTCTTTTTGGATTTTCCAATTACTTGTTATATAATAAATAGAGATACCGTAATTTATAAATGAAAATCATTAACATTAGTTTAATATTCACAATTATCGGGACTCCGAACAACAATTTCATATATTTTTATATGGATCATTTATTAATTAAAACATATTTTCGGTTCCGCAATCCCAATAAATAGGAAATAAAAAACAACGTACATATAAAAATTTGAATTATAAATTTTTAACCGACAACAAAACGACAATAATATTCCAATTGAATTAAATTTAGAAATATAATTTTCACATGTACTGTTAACATCAGCATTTCGATGACGCGAAGTCATAAAATTTTACTCATACAAAAATCGTCCAACACCTACAGAGAAGTTTTCACTTATACCGTATTAGCGTGTCTCTGACTAGAATGACGGTGGCGCAATCTCATAAGATATTACCCATTCGAAAATGTCCTAAGGTGCCTGCAGCAGTCTTCAATTCAAAGAAACGGTATGAAATGATATCATCATAACTAGTATTGCGTATTAGGCATTGACCATAGCTGCGATCGCGTGGTTAATTGTCTATGCTATCTCCATTGCTAACGCTCTGCTCCTCATTTTACTTGTAGAAGACAAAAGAATATGACAACGAAACATTCAATATATTTCAAGAACATCTCGTAGACACGAAAATCCTCTCAATTTCCTTGAATATATCTTTGTTTTTTTTTTTTTTTTGTTATGGTACCTATCATTCTACTGATGTAACTCTGTCCATGTTGTCGTGTCTAATTTCCAATGACTATGAATGGATACATTATGGATAGCTGCGGATCGCTGGCGAGCGCACGAACGATTCCCTCTTGACCGGATTTTACGACCAGCGGCACCTACATAATGAAAGGACTCAATTTTATGTCCCCAATCGACCCTGAGGCTTATTTTATTCTCGAACGTGCTTTATATTTCTAACAGCTATTGCATTTAATCCATAGTATCGCGTTTGCTCGTAACATTGAATAAAAATATTACGGATAATAAATATTGTAAAATATTCCATTAGTAAAGTATTTGTAAATTTGAATTGACGATATTGTTTGTGTTGCTTACAAAAAGTCGTCATTAGCAAAATAACTGAGGGATAGGATTTCGTGAAATTATGACGTTTCCTTGTAGAAGCGTTGGATAACTTTATTTTTATTTTAATAATCAAAAATTTGGTATAATATAATACATTTACATATTGTACATTTGTTTCATATAACAAAAAAAATAAAAAAATAAAAAAAGATCAAATTTTAACCATCCGAATGAGTTAGAGTGAACGGCGTGAAATTATAAGCAATAAAAAATTCCGGGAAAAAATCATTGGATGGACAATGATTTTCATTTGAAGAAGTGTTGAAATAAACGTAGAGTTCATACCTTGCGGTTGACCATCGATAATGTTGTAAATATTGTCAAAAACGACAAAATGTTGGCGATCGGTAGAAATCGTCAAATGAAAATATCCAAAATATTTTTCAACCAATTTAATATGAGTGAAATTTTCCTCGACCACTTTGATCTTTCTAATGAATAAAAGTCATCTTTATTTACACAATTATTAACATCAACAATCACCACCATATGTTGTCTTCGAAAAATATCAAAAAGGAAAAGGTGACTTGTCATTTTAATATAACAAGTGAAATAATTAAGGTTCAATTATTAGAGTGTTCTTTCCGAAGGAACCCTAATTTTCATGATGACGTCAAATTCAGAGGTACCGCTACCGACCTTACACAAGTACAAACGTCTCATAACAGGTGACGCTCAGTTCTTAGATCTTGTAAACGATGTTAGTATAATCATTATGTTTGAATTAATATTCGTGTAAAATTCGTTATAAATGACAATATAACTGAGCATTAAATATTTACTGTCAACCCCTGTACGTGCTAACGAAAGATCACGAACATGCGCATTAGCGATCGATCGTAAACACGACGTGGTAAACACGCATTAAATCCTTGATATGTGTCGCCATTCGTACATTTATAAATATTTTACAAGATAATATGGACATTTCAGTATTCTCAGCATAATATACTTTTAATGTTAGGTTTGTCAGATATTGATTATAAAAAAAATACCACATTTATATGCGTCGTTTTTATTAAAATAAGAGTACGGTGCACGGCTTTTACAGGAGAAAATCAAGATTCGAGGTCTTGTGTGCCTAAATTAATACTCAGAACACTACAAACAGTTACAATACTGTCTGATAGTACAACGCATTAAACACGAACAAAGCGCATTGCTAACGTTTGTAAAATTGTTTTGTGCTAGTTGGGTGTGGCATTAATGCTCGTGAATAAGATTTTACTGCGCCGTACTTACGCATCACAATAATTTCATTAAAATGCATAAGGTTACATCGTTTTCCTACTAGTTTTCGTATCTTAAAGACGGAAGTTCCTAGTCACAAGAGAATTCACTTACAAAAAGCACGTATTTACTATTTCCCGTTTCAAAGCGAAGGCAATTTCAAATACAGTAATAGAAACTATTAATGAAATATAGTAACAGACACACAAACGTACGACGAAACGGTTCGCAGTTACTGAACTGTGCGTGCGCGCATTGCTCCACGCGACTTACGTAAACGCGTCACGCGCGGCCGGCGCGAGCGCAGCGCGCCGACCGACCGCTTAAACTTGGCGAATGGAATTACGTTGTGTTGCGGACAAATCGATTGAAAGTGAGTGTAAATTAAAAATCGACAAAGAAATATGAAAATGTACTAACCTTTTCCCGCGGCTCTGCCCGCCTGGATAGGCAGTTATGGTGAAGATTTTGATCTTTATTAAAAGCTTAATTGTATGTAGCAGATTCTGAATCCAAAAATCTTAATCCTATTCTCTTTTTAACCTCTATTTCTCTTCAAGCGAAATGAGTGACTAAATTTAACAGATAAAATGAAATGAAACAATTACTTTTAAATTGTCTACTTATAAAAAGACATACAAAGAGAAAAACCAACAAAAAATAATTTGCAATTTATGCGATAATAAATTTTAATAAAAAAATTCATTAAAATGGTGTAATTCATACTACTGTAAAGCAAGATGAAATACAGGAAAATAGGCAGAGGTATACAAACAGTGACTTCAATCATATTTTACGCACTGGTGTGTTCTATCAGCGAAGCAAATTTTATCACAATAAGTCTAATCACTGTTGAGATATACGTAGACCAATGTAGAGACAGAAAAACTAAAAACAGTCTATTTGCTTTCTAAAGGTTCAAACTATATTTTTACCTTGATTTCATCAAAAACGGGTTAAGGGCTTAAGTGTGAAAACGTAACAGACGGACAGAGTTACTTTCGTATCTATAATACTGTGTTATGGATTTTTGAATTGAAACTTCTTTATCGGCGTATGGGAGAAATTTTATAGCAATGTAACGTTTTTCTGTTATGCGCCATCTTTATTTCTGGGTAACATTTTTCCGTTACGCGCCATATTTATTCAATGTTATTAATGTCATCGTGGCATAAACGTAATTGTTACTAAGGCCACCTGTCACATATACTTTCTGTCAACACCTTAGATCTATTTACAGTTTGTATATATTACATTTTCCTATTATCTAAGTTAAAACCTTTTCAACCGACATACATGAACTATATCTCACATTCTTTCATTGAGTGACTCGATTTTATATGTAGCGTTCGATAATTTTCCTACAATTCTATATGGCCCTTTATAACATCGCATTAATTAAAAAGTTTTACCTATCACCCTTCTAGGTACATATACCATTACCAAGTCTCCTACATGAAACTCTGAACATTTCTATTTCTGAAACTCAGTAGTGACGTGAAAAATAATATTTCAATTAAGTGATAAGCGAAAATTTTTCTAATACATTCAACACGTGGATGTGATTACGGTATTATTTTTTTTAAGGTTATTTCAGGTTAACCTTAGTTTTTGATTGTAAATATCAGTGAGTTAAGCCATTAATTACAAAAATATATAATAACGACAACAATAATAGTAATAATTCTATTATAATTAATATAATGCTATAATCTTAGTAGCAGAAAGGTGAAATAATTGTATCATTTTTGTATCCATGTCTATGATAATAAAAGCCTTTTGCATAAACTTTATCTAATTTAGCTTTATTTAACCAATTTCTGTGAAGTTGTAAATAGTAAATCATTTTTCGAAAAATGATGTCATAAAGAAGTTTCACTTCTTACGTGCGTACACTAATACACACACACTTTTTTTTTATTTAGCTTCGTATCCCAAATAATTTAAATGAAATCTACGAAATAAATGAAATAAGAAACTATAAAATAAATCAATTTCATTTTGTAGGTAGTTTTATTAGTAGATACCTAAACGAATACATAGTTTTTACGTCTCTGCAACGGTGTAGGTAAAAATAAATAATGTAAAAGTAAAGAAGAAGTATAAAATACAAGAAAAAGGTTGTTTTAGTGCATATGATTTTAGTTGGACTTTAAAATGGCACTGCGCATATCACGTTGATGTTTTTACAAAAATAATCTATACTATTGTATAAATCTGTAGTGTTTGTCTGTACATTCAATTTTTTTGGAAAATTTCGTGATCGATATTCATTTTATACTGACTCCAATTCTACCATTTTCACACTTTGTGACTGTCTGTCAATATGTTCTTTTAAAACTCAAGAACGGCTTGACCTGTCGTGATGGAAACTGGAATACGGTAAGAGTATGTACTGTGTTGCGCACATAATAGGCTACTATTTGTCGGTCTGTCTGTATGTCCTTTTATAACTTAAAAAAAGTCTCACCAATCTTAATTAGAATCGGTATACAGTAAAAACACCTAAAATGCGGAAATGATAGGCAGTAGCCTATCATTTGCTCATCATAAAAAAGCAAACAGACATACAAACATTGTTTGTTTATTTGCTTTTTATAACTTAATATAAATCGGTGTATAGTTAGAACATATTATTGAACAAAATACAGTATTTTTTTGATACTCAGTCTGTCTGTCTGTTTTTGCATTTTCTTTCATATTTTTAAAAGATTTCACCGATCTTAATGAAAATTGGTTTACTGTCAAAATATGTAATTTCACAAATAACAGGCTCTGTTGTCTGTCCGTCACTCTGTATATATGTTCTTTTATAACTTAAGAACCGTTTCATCGATCGTGATGAAAATTGGCGTTCAGTCAGAGTACGTAATTGTGCAAATAATAGATTACTATCTGTCTGTCTGTATTTTGTATGTTCTTCTATAAGTTAAGAACGGCTTAACCGATCTTAATGAAAATTTGTGTACAGTGAAAACCTATGATTTCAAAAATGATAGGCTCTAAGAGATTTTCATACACCGTATAATAGTCATAAAAAACCAATGATTATTTTTTTATTTGCCATAAAACATTTGTTTTATGCATTTGTGTGTGTGTGTGTGTGTCTGTGGGTGTGTGTGCGTTCGTGCGTGCGTAATTTACTTTTTATCGGAGTTAAGGAGGGTTGAATTTTGTATAAAACTTTTATGGAACGAGGTAGAATTTTGAAAAGGGGAGTGTTTTTTTGCGTGTTTAAACCAGTTCTATGAATCTGGCGGATATGTTGAACTCGCAATTGGGAAGATTTCGGGAAAAGTAAACTAGCGTACGTATCTGAGGATGCCTACGTTCCTTAAATATTAAACCGAAGTACTGAACCTACGCAAAATATTAATTCATTAATAAGAAATTCCTTGAGTAAAATAGACTATTAACATTTCGCTTTGGTTTCATCTTCATATTTGCGTTATTACAGATTTTAAAAATTATTTTACTCATAGAAAATAAGACTATCCTCAATTAATATAGTATAATATACATTGTATCTGACTTCGTTCAAGTTGGAACTGTGACCGGTAGTGAAATTAAATTTGCAAACGAAACGAAGAGCAGAACCGAAAGCCGAGATCGGAAGGGTCCGAAATTGCGAGCGGACCTAGATGGTATTCGACCGCGGGACCAAAGTTAGAATCAGGTCGTAACCGGAATTAGAATAAGAAGAGATCAGAATCGGAACGTACACATATATATATTTAAAAAAAAATAAAACCATTTTATATATATATATATATATATATATATATATATATATATAATAAAAATGGTTTTATTTGTCAGACATCAAATAAAAAATACTGAATGTATTGTTATGAGGTTATGATCAATCGACGCGGGATCGTCCGTAGATGGGTTTAGGTTATTTCTAATTTTAAATCTAAAAGTGTGTTTTTCTTTTGGATATTCGTCATGCGCAAACGTCTAGGCGGATTGTAATAAAATTTTGCATAGAAGTACATTATGTTCTCGAAAAGGATGTAACAAAAGTCTACAAATCCATTTAAAACATGAATTGTTTTCTTATTTTATCTAACATCAATACCCAAAGAAGCAACGAAATCGCCACTGGACCGGCATGGAAAATAAAAGCGGAACCAGAACTGGACCCGATGTAGGAGGCATCGGGGATGAGATTATGATCGAGATCGAAATTGGCAGGAATTTATTTTATGTACGTATTAGGGAAATTGCGGATATATTTGAATCTTAAAAAAAACAATAAATTCTAATTTCTAAATTTTACTTTACGCCCTTCTAAGTGGGCGGGTAAGGGCTAATTAATTATTAATTTTTTTGTCTCATGTTTTTTGGAGGCAAAAATATTTAATTCCAATTTCTGAAATGAATTTAAACGTCATGCATTAACTGTTTTCAAAAACATACATACCTAATGTAAACATGTCTTTTATGTATGAAATGGATTTGTAGAATTACCTGCTACTTAAGAATATTACCCTGTTACAGATAATAATATTAGAGGAAGAAAAGTTGTTTTGACCATCGTTAAAATTTTTGATAAAAAATTTGACAGACAAGATTCCTGCGCCATCGTTCACGTGCACTGATGCCAAGCCGCCGCCGCAATAAATAGTTTTTCTTCTACCAAAAGAAGATTAGAAGAAAATTACTTAGAATTATAATGGAGAAGATAAAAACATGCCTAAACTCCCTCTGAATACTATATTTCTGTAAAGATCCCTTTCTCTACCGTCTTTCCTTTAAATATATATATATATATATATATTTGAATGTTACAAATGATTAAATCCAAGAATTAATGTTTACGTAATTCTTGTATTATCGTTTAACTGGGGTCCAAAATTTCCATTGAATTAAAGTTCCTGTTTCGTTTAGTATAAATGTCACATCGACATCAGCCTAGTACTGAAGAAATATAAATGATAAAAAATGCAGATATTTTAATTTATTAAACAAATATTACTATCTCCACGACGACAACATACAAAAAAAAATAATACGACTTGAAAATTTGTTTGAATTACCGATTCAACGAAGAATAGACTACATAGATGACAAATTGAAAATTATTCAGCCATAACGAAATCGGAGTAAAATTAATTTACCTACCATATATTTAATAATTACATTATAAATATATGGTAGGTATGAGATTTGAATAATCGCATTGCATTTATTCCGGATTGTTGTACGACATTTTTTGTTAGAATCGATAATATACTCTCAAAGCGTACAAGTATGACACCATGTGAATAAGAACCAAAAATTTTAATGAAAAAAAAAAGAGTGATACATCTTCTCAAAATACCACAGTGTTTAATGTACGCGCTCCGAGTGATCGACCGTCGCAGGGCTGCGGACGTAACCAGATATCGGCACACGGCGCACCGCCACTTAGCTGCCACTCGACGCCGGCAATTGCTCTCGCCGGGGCCCTGTTGCCCGCACAATAGCCTATTACAATAACCGATGGACTAGCCGGCCCGGCGCTTGCGCAGGAGTACCGACGCCGCCGCATCGGCGCGGGGCTCCGGTGAATGAGATCGTATTATCATTGGAACTGTATCGTCGTTTGGATTTGTAATTTATCATTTTTAAAATTTTTTCTAGCATGAACGCAAGCAAACGGGCGGAAGTTTTAAAAACGAACATTATAGAAACTTTACTTAGTTATGTTTGCGTCATAATAATGTTTAGATCATACTTCATAATATGTGAACATTTTATTAGCTATGGTTGAGGAATAATGTGTCATGTGGAGATGTTTCACCGATAATATGTAACAATTATTTGTGGAGCTAACGCTAATAAATAAATAAGCTGAATAATTTGTGAAAATGTTTTTAACTTATTTAGTTATAAATACGATATTCTTAAAAATTACAGTTCAGTAATATTTTCAACTACGATTTCAGAACTTTTCAGAAATTGTAGAACGGCTGACGAGCTATAACGTCAAACACATAATACAATGATTTATAAGCGTCATGATCATTTACCTGAAAAGTAAATTAGGGATTACCCGCGAAATATTTCAAAATGGCGACGTCGGCGGCCGCGACGTCATTTCACCTCTTACTAGTGAAAAGCGGCAACTTCAATCCAGAGATTAATAGAACATCGTCTGCATCTACTTATACAAGCCAAGATCATTTAATGATATCAGAAAAGAAGTCACGAATAGACGTTAATACATTGAAAAGAGAGCTTTGATTGTAGAGCCACAAAATCAGTATGCCAATTTAAAGTATGAGAAACTGATAAAGGCGTTTGTGGTCCGAATGAAATTTAAGATTTCCATAAAAAGACACTTCCTGCTAAGGCCTTATCGATAATAAGATCCTCCTTTTTAGCGTTCAGTGACGGCATCTTGGATATTCTTCCTTTTATGTTCCTAGAATAACACAGGAAAGCGGAACATTTTCAACTGATCTCGAAGGTCCGAAAGCTCCTAAAGACAGTTTTACGATTGTAGTACGTAAATTTGGCTCCGGAAACCTTAGATGTGCCCGCCGTTATACTCTAAGAGCAGTTTCGTGGAACTAGACGACGGTATCTACTACGATTTATAGTATGAAAAGTAGAAATTTTAAAAAAAAGCTGCCGGTGTATATACATACGTATATGCGTGCTGATTAATAGTGTTCAATTATACTATTTGGCTAAACTGAACACAATTTTCTAATTTAAATTGCTCGATTGTTCCTATCTATATGCTCATTTTTTTTCTATAAATCATAGGTCATGCGAATCGTTATCTTACTTTATTACTTGAAGTGAGCAATTCTTGTATTTTAATCTATGCACGGCCATATCGGAGACGGTTTTAACGATTCAGATGGTAATCTAATATTCTAATTTAATATTAATTATAATAATCTATATTTATACAGTGGTGTTTCCTACAAAAACGAGATAAAAAAATTCTAAATGTTGCTCTCTTTAGTACCATGCATGGAATTCTAGAGTGTTACCCCCTCTGCTCTGGGAGCGTGGGTTCAAGACAAGCATTTATTTAATTTAAAATCAATGTTTGTCTTGAACAAAAGTATATATGAATAAAATATAAAGTATCTTTACAAGAAAAATAGGATATATGTACTATGTTTACTATCTGATATGTACTTATATTACAAACAAAAAATAAATTGTTTTGTGGTACAAGCGTCGATGCTTAGTTTCACATCAGATAGTGGTGTGTGTGTGTGTGTGTGTGTCCTCAGAAAAAAAAAACCCTCGTTGGAAGTTATTATATTGCTAAGGTAATTTAGAAAGACGCTGAGCAAAACTCAATTGCCCACGTACCTCAGTGTAATATGATATAGCTCGTGCATAGGCTATGTATTGACGTCATTTGTCTCTATTTCTCATGTGCCATATCAATTCTTGCAACTTGTAATTTATTGTTAAAATAATAATGTATGAACCACCAATCGCTTGCTTATGTATCGCACGTATCTTGTAATAAGCTTAGTAATATAATATACGATAAAACCATTGAAACATAACAAACAAGATCATATAGTGGGAATTTGGCTGTACCAGCATTTGTTAGTCGATATATATCTAATTTAATTCCGTATATAGACTGTCTAAACTGTCTTAGTATATTCAATGATCAACTGCATGATATAAGAATCTTGCTCATATTATATCTGTATGCCTGTTTCATATTACTGAAATAACAATCTCATTATTTTTCTCCGAAGTGCCAAAAAAAGTTTAACTTCAGCATGGTTGAACAGTCGTAGCTCGCTAACTAAACTCGCCCATATACTCGTAAGAATGCTCCAGCCTGTAACGTCAATTGCGCCATCTGCATGATCGGCAACGGTGTATGTCCAGGCGAATGAACCTGACCACCAAATGAATGTCCTGAAGCTGTCCGTTCTAAGACCTCAAAAGTTAACGCGATATCAACCCACCAGATATATTATAACGCCGTCTTTGCTCCTCTAAACAGACGTTAATAAGCTGAGTTGAGCCAATCTGTCATCTAACTCCCGAAGTTGGCGTGCGTTCTTCATCATCAATACCGCTACCGAAAGGTAGAGCTAGATTGATATGGAAATCGATAGGTAGATTTTTATAATTTCATTTTTGGCATTGAAAATTTTTAAAACCGCCAGATGCTTTTGCTACTAGTAATGTTTTCGAGCATTATGTCTGTACTCAACTTTATCTACAGTACAATGTCAAGAGTACAATTTATAACAATACGCATACAATCGTAATGGGCTTAGCCATTAAATAATATAAAAACCAACGACTCCTTTACGACGTTCACGCCCTCTGGCATTTCGCGTGCATCTCGTACCGCCAATTTTTCTAATTGTAACCAAACAAACACATATCCGAAGCGAACGACAAACAAATGGCGTCATTAACCAAACGGAAGCCCCGGAGACGTACAACGAGCCCTTAAAACTCCTTAAGGCGCCGCATTACAATAATTAGAAAGGATGCGTAAGGCGTACGAGGTCATCGATCAACCCGGGTACGAGGATAAAATGCATGCTTGTTTTTCCCGATGTGTTTGGAGACTCAAAAGCTTGGCGATGGAAGAACATATGGATACAAAACATACGGATACATTGATTAATGGGTTTGCTATATATTATGGTATTGGAGCCTCTTGAGAGAAGGATTTGTTTACTGTTATTGTGTAAACAATTGAAGACGAACGTCATGGAAGGACTTTTCATTAGCAAAACGTCATAAAATCTCTTATTCAATGTAGAGTAATATTTTTTACCATCTTTGAAATGAAATAATTTGAAAACAGAAGCGAATCCAAGTCACAAAATAGTTATTGGTAATTTTTAATTCACTGCCGATGATCCAGGCGGGAGACGGTTAGGATTACTTACAATATGGTATTATTATACTCCCGAATCTAGCTGTATATGCTCGCTACGTTGCCACGGCTAACAGAACGAATCGATTTAATAACTGACGAATTTGTCGTAAGATAGACCTTAAGGTGCTGCTGCAGGGTTAAATTGTAAGAATATATGTATGTACTACAGAGCTCCTCGGCCATTCGCCACCAACAATGTTTTTAGACAGGCGAGATATTTATAGATATATAAGGTGGGATGATTATCGGAACCGAGAGAAGATGAAGGATATATCACAAATCTAGGCCGTCAAATACGCGAGCAAAGAGAGGATTTTTTGTAGTAATTCTTTGCAATCAACGACTAAATATGAAACCTTGGACTTAGTCGAATCAAAGGTCCTTTTTGAACAAAGGTGATAAAGGTTTGAATCGGTATGAGATGAAAGATGGACGGAGCCCGAGGTTTGGATACCCGAAAAAAGTGCTTAACGTTATGTTACCGTTTTGACACAAGAAAACCTAGATTCAAACATACTTTTAGAAATCCATCTTACCTGCCTAAAGATTTTTATTTTGCATTGTCAAGAGAAAATCCACTTTTTCTGGTTAATATTATGACTTTTTCTCACCGTATTGGAATCAAAAGAACTGTTATTTTAAGAATAGAATTTACTGTACTTACGATGTGGTGCGCTACTTCTCCTCAGCTCTTTTTTATTTGTAACAACTGACTATCTCTCTTTCTAGACATTTTTACGTAGTCAACCGTATTTTTTAGTGTGACTTAAAAAATAACTCTGCTCTTTTATATAATTTCATGACAATAAATAAAAATTTAACGAAGTAGTTAATATCTGTTTCCACCTGGTGGAATAGAGGTTGCGGCCGAAAGAAAATCCAAGAATGCAAACTTTTAAAATTCTTTGTCCCTGTAATTAATTAGAATTTATCTCTATATTATGCGCGCGAAATTGCTCAGAAAAAATGTTTAATTAAATTTTAACTAGCAACCAGCAGTTATTGTATGATTTCAAGAAATAAAATGAAAATTACCGAATTTTTTTTTGGTTTCATTTATGTGACATAATAATTTTTATTATTTTTGTAATGGTACTTGTATGTGCATTTTAAATTGATTTAATAAGAATTGTCGATATTTGATTCTCAACCGTAGTCACGTATACAAAAATAAAATAATTAAAAAATAAACAAATTAATACTGACGCTAAATAGAAACTACTCGGAAAAATTAATTTCATATATTAACTATACTTTTAAATCTATAAAATCATGGAAAGACATAAAATCTCAATCAAGATCTTTTTGACGATACCAAATTTATCTCATATCCAGATCGTATATCCAGATATGGTGAACACAAAGTTTTCCTTTTTCTCTTAATTGTATAATCAAATAAATTGAAAATACTTGTGATCATATTTTAACTGACAACCCGGTATATTCTAAAGTGTTTCTCTATTGATATTTATGTCTATTAATTACAATTCTTATAAATTTCAAACGAACGATCACGCGCACGCATCTCGCAGTCTATGAATATGTTTGATCGATGACCGACGCTACTAATACTTACCAGTTTTATCGTTTTCTAAGGAACTCATACTTTTTTCCTTTATTTACTTTTAATACTACAGCAATATAATATTATATAATATCATTCCTTTTAATACTATAAATTAGGTTCATGGTATTTTCGTTTATGACGATATTAAAGTAATTTTAACGCATAATTTCTGAGTATAGAGATATTTTTACGTTGCAACAGCAGCTGGACATACCTTTCTCTTTTGGTATGAATGAAGAATTATATTATTAATTATTAAGCGTTTTCGTGGTTATCGGATAGCCCACAGATTTTTCTGTAATAGGTACACTGGGGAGGCAGGATACCGAATATGGTACAATAAAATCACATTCATATTAAACTGTTCTTGATCAATTTAACTATTCGAGTTCTAGAAATATATATTCCGCTATCATAGCAAACTGTGAAGGAACGGAATAAAATTAAACTCTTTGTTTGACATATCATAAGAGCAAAGATATATTCATCAAAATTAGTTGAAACTTCGGAATATGAATACCGTCTAGGAGACCCAAGAACTTCAAGGATATATATTCCCAATGTTCAATTACGTAAGTTATTTCCACAAAACGTTAGCGTGTACAGAGTGGTCAAAACTATGTACTTGTAATTTACATAGTCAGCCTTGAGTGCTGACTCCGAGCGCTCCGTCGTTCAAGTAATCCCGAGCACAGTAATAATGGCTTCATTCAAGGAAATAAGGAGATTATGAGATTTAGGGGTGCTGAGTACGGAGAAATATTTACTAAATGAAAAAAAGTCAAATTCATAGCTCAAGCAAAAATATCAATAACTAGTTGGCCCGGCAGACATTGTTCTGCACTTTCTTGTAGGCGACTTGCTCGTATGATTTATGCCCACGGCTGCACCAGCATGGGCGAAAATTATTATTTTTTATTTCAATCTATATCAATTTAAATCCCGGTATTATTTTCGATTCCCACTCGTTTTCGCCGCTAGTCCCGTTCTCAATTCCGTTCCGTCTCGCTTTCCATTCTAATCCTGGCCTCGTTCTTAATTCTGCTCTCCATCCTGCTTTCAATTCCGATTCCGCTCCTTGTCCTTGATTTCGTCTTGATCTAATCCCGATTCTGATTTTGCTTCTGATCTCGCTTGCGGTTACATTTTTGATTCAATTCCAACAATTATCCAATTTTTAAGGGTTTTTTTTCTTGCAGGATCCCTAAAAATATCGCGATTAAAAGTTTCCTAAAAGTGGCCCAGTAGACTCCTTTACCTTCCAGTGAAAGTCGCATAGTGATCGAATTAGCCGTTCCGAATATACAACAAGCAGACATACGGACAAATACAATGGGTTATTTTCTTTCATAAAAACCTCATCCTGACAATTAGGAACACAACAAAAAACGAACCGACCAAATCGGTCGAGCCGTTCTCAAGAATTGCTCTTCTATACATGTGGCAATTGATATGTGTGATGTGGCAATATAGCTTAACAAAATAATAATATTCATCAAAATCCAAAATAATACAGATATGCTAATATATTTATTATCTTACAGAGTTACGATATTGTCACACTAGATATTTTTCCCAAAAATTTTAGAAAATTTAATTTGGGAGCGAAGTAAGCAACGCGGGTAGGTAAATAAAAGCAATAACAACATGAGTGTCAGAACGAACTTTAAAAAATGACTAGGTAGACAGAAATAAAATTAGGCTGCTAAAAACATTCAACCGTGTATGAATTCTTCAACAATAAAGGTAAGAATAGGTTTACAATTGTGTATCCTAAAATAATTAATCTGAATAAGGTGGTTGTATTGCGAGAAGCTTGTGTTTAACAAGGCACGTGCCCGCCAATCTCTAATCTTGAGTCTCAGTATCTTAATTAAAAAAAACCCATGGGATTGAAATGCTCGGCTATGAGGTTGCTTCATATTATTACTAACTGTATACTAAATTATTGATTATTCAATATTTTGTATCGATGAGTAAAAAAGTGCAAGCTTTGAGTTTCTTGGCCATTCTTCTCAAGGTGAATCAGCACTCGGTATGGGTGGTAATGTTAATGTCGAAAACAATTGTTTATAACGGATTTCAAGAATAATCTGTAGTACTTATTAAATAAAGGTATTTTTGATTTGATTTGATTTGAAGAGTTTAAAAATAAACATATCCATTTCTGGTCAAAACTTACTTTAAATTTATGGAAAATTGCAACATTTTTTTTGCATTCTATCAGTTCATTTTCTATTGCAGTTCTGGCATTATTGAGAACATGCAATTCGAGTACGTAATTGATAACATAAACTCTTGATGAACTTGTAATAACATGGGAAACTATTTGTTATCAAACAGCATAAAGATTGCATAGAAAAAAACATGTAATAAACAAATTAAGAATACAACATTGTATTATTTATTTCCGTTTAAAAGATTTTCCGACAGCCCAAGTGATACGAAACGTTCTTAGATGGCGTTTAGCCAATAAAGATCGACATACAGCGGAGTGCTTCAAACTTTCATTTACAATAATTAGCTGCTGTCAAAGTTAAAAGTTAAACACATCAAATCATGTTGTTTCAACTTTACAGTTGACAGTTAACCGGTAACTTTAGAATTAATGTTGGAGGTGCATGGGGCCATCTCCAAATTCTAAGTTAACTTTCAAATCTGCCATTTTGGCATTTGTGACATTGACAATATACACATAGCCGTAAATTCTAGTTCTAATTTGATTATTTTCTTAATACTTTATAGTAATAGGTTATAATTGAAGTTTTTCTTCGTAATCCATTTCAGAAACCTTCGATATCTATAAAATAAAGAATCATTTATTAGGCGCTTATCGCAACTGACAGCAACCTTTCCGTTAACATTTAACTTTAAACAAGTGATTTTTGAAGCGATAAAATTTAACAGTTTTGCTAAATTGCAGTTTAGAGTAAATATTATATTTAATAGTTATAATTTATAGTTAAATACTACTGATTTTGAAACATTCCGCCGATAATAGTGCAGCGATACAGCGTTGCGTTTTCAGTTAAAAGTTATCCTTGAAATTTTATCGTAAGCCGCGGCGGCTCAGAGGTCGTCGGCTGTGTCCACGAAACGGAAGGGTCCCAGGATCGATCCCAACGACGGGCTTCATCTACGAGCTTCTAACTCGACTCGAACTATATGTGGCAGCGCCTCGGTAGTTATTGAAACTCGACATAAAAAATCGTTATATATCTGTCGAACGATAAATAAATAATAAATGAAAAGCGGGAGATCATTTAATTAATCTACGAGACAACGAAGCGATCGCCGCGCGCGCCGTCGCAGACATAAAAATAGTGTTATGAAAACTGTCGTCGGATCTCGCGGGGAGTCGTCGTAAACCGGCGAGCCCTGCCGGCCGGCGCGTAAAATGTTTTACGGTCGCCGTACGCGCCGCTTATCGCCGCGTTTATCGCCGGCCGGCGAAACAAAAATTCGGCGACGACGTGCGTTTCTGTAGACGCACACGCGCGACCGATGTGTTTTATCGCTCCTGCCGCGCAGGATTCCCTAACTCGAGCGTTTGTCGTCCCGCGGTAAGCGCTCGGTTCGATACGTGAAAATTAGACGAGGGTCGGTGTTCGTATTTAACTATTTTATGTTCAAAAACATCCTTGTTTGTTTTTGATAATGTGTCATTGCACGTGAAAGTTATTTTTTCTTCAACTTCTCAGGCGGTTGAAGTAGTTTTTCTTTTTGGTATATTCAAAACATGGCATGTATTTCCATTATATTGTCATAAATGAGAAAGAAGGTTGTATTCTATTTTTTGTTTGCAATATAAAGGCTAAAGATAGGTACTATTTATAGTAAAATTTATGATACATTTTACTTCTTGAATTCGATTTTAATTGAAAATTGTATAAATAGAGAAGGAATTTTCGTAATTTTTTTCGAAAACCATAGATATTATGTTAGTTATTGTCGGAAATATAGAAAACGACTTAAATAAAAATGGCTTATCCAAAAATTTGTTGATATCATCGTTACGTATTGTAATTGTATTAAACATTATAATAAAAATTTACCAGTAAACATGTTAGGCCAAAAAATAAACTGTGTTTACATGTCAGTCGATTGCATAAAGTCACAAACTAATTCATGGGATTGTGTGCGCATATTCAATACTGTCCCTGTGGATATTGAAAATTTACCTTCAAACAATTTAAAATCATTAATAGACAATTACTTAGTACAAAAAGGTATTATAGAATTTCCTATCATTTTGAGGACAAATGTCCATGCGCAGAATCAGCTCGACGTCTTATCGGATATCTTTATTTGTAATACTCTTGTTTTTTATTATAATAAAATTGTGTATAATTCAATTCGAACAAAGAGCTATTTTGCAATTGCTCGTGCCTCTTGAACCAATATTGCCTTCCGAACGAGTGATAAATTCATGTTACAATGATATATTATAAAAATTATATATATAGTCCATGAATTAAAGAATTTTTTGAATTTTAATTTAATGAATTACACTGTCTAGATATGAAAACTAGTCTCACCTGCAAAGTATTAGGCAAAACGTTGTCAAAAGTTACGATGGCGCGCGCCAAAATTGGATTGAATTAATAACTCCCCGCGCTCAGTCCAGTGGCATAATTATTAAACACCTTTACGCTCGGGAGCACAATTTAAGCCCTCGGTTGCGGCCGAAGTCGTTGTGTTAGCGCTGAAGCAAATTTCAGATCTGTAAAATTCCCAAGAGATTCGGTCACTTGATTTACGCACATACCCGAAGTAGCACTGCTCTGGCGGTTGTGGCTTTCGCGTCATCATGTGGTCAATGTAAAGCGTGTGCCCTGCTGCGGTGGTACGTCTGTGAGCCGATCGCGTCATGTAGAGTTGTAAAAGGGCCATCTACATAGTTTTAGCGACATCGAAATGCACGACATCCGATCGATCAGATAAGCCGTTTAGACCAAGAATGTTCAAAGAGAAATTAGCGAAGAAGCCATCAAATCGTGTGCAAATCCTAACACTGACAGTTTCAGTTTGGCCGATTGTTGCATCTTATCGTTGGGGTTATAATCTACGTCTACCACAATTCGGACCTCGTCGACTCTTCCTCTGCATGGCCGTCATCGAATCACACTCAGACAAATCCCAAATAAAGAAAAAAAGTCTCCTGAATAATTTTGAATATACATGAACACGAGGTTTTAGTGATTTTTATAATATTTTTCTGATTTCATAGACATATATGTAGAGTGGGGCTAACAAAAATTTGATTGAAAAGGAGGGGGGTAATTTAAAAATCTTAGCCTGGATTCATTGAATATAGTGAAGTGAACTAGTTTCGATAGTTAAATATTCATTAGTACTTAATAACACTATATATGTGAAGCATAAACAAAATTATTGTTAAAACATTTATTTTTAAACAGTCCTTGAACGCTTGTGGCATAGTTTAAATGTAGAAAAAAGTTAACAAAGAATTATGATTAGCGTGTACGATCAAGATTAGTTTTTCATGTTAAATATCGAGGTATATTGACATCGGAGAGAAGTTTAATATGAAGGATCCTAAATATTAATCAGACTCGTTTTTCGTTAGCCAGACGTTATTGTATACATATACATTCTATCGAACAGAAATAGGCAATTTATCTACAACGAGAAGAAATATATTTACTAAA
This sequence comes from Eumeta japonica, assembly GCA_005406025.1. Taxonomy (NCBI): domain Eukaryota; kingdom Metazoa; phylum Arthropoda; class Insecta; order Lepidoptera; family Psychidae; genus Eumeta; species Eumeta japonica. The sequence goes on from BGZK01000723.1 coordinate 104,656, forward strand.
TTGTTTAGCATTCCTTTTACAAAAGAAAAATCCGTCGTTCATTAGGATAGCATTTCGCCAGATTGAGCACAATATTTCAACGTCAAGCCTCCCCGGCTGATAAAGAGGGCGTCGGCGAAGTAAATAGGAAAACTATACCGAGAATCAGCTCTTACACCACTATCAGATCTCCCGTTCCCGCTCGAGGGACTCCCACGCCCGGCGGGGACGCGGTCGGAAGTAGAGTGCCCTGGTGTCGAGATCATTACATTGTATTACGGAGGATACATTACTTTCGCCGCGTGTGACAAGTCTTGATCGGAAAATCGTATAGATCTCGTATTTGAGTTTATCTTCATTACGAGATTCGTATTAGTGCGGTCTCCAGGCATAGACTAAAGCTGAAAATAGTATTCGTGGTTTATCCTTAAAGAAAGAGAATCGTAATTTTAGAATACATTATGTCTGCAAGTTTGCTGCGTAAACTACAAGAAAAAAATTAAATGCGGGTTTTCATTTAAATTGTAAATACTCAGTGTTAACAAACTGTCCAAATCCCATCAAAATTCGTGTTTTTAGCGTGATGCTAAAAAATATACAAGCGCGTTTTAGACGAAGATTCCAAAACTGCATTGTTTTGAATTTAAGCCTATCTGAACAGAATCAGTATAATTTTTCAAAAACATTTCTAAATCTCGGTTACATTGATACAGGTGCCGCTCCATAAAAGTAGGGACAGATTATTTTTAGGAAGAACGCTTTAGAACTAATTAAAATTCCATTATTACATATAATGAAATCTACCTCTCACGGCCGGACATAATTACTCATACCTCACGATTCTGTTACGTCACGCCGGACAAAACTTCGCAATTAGGGCGTTTTGACGTAACGCCCTAAGGGACCCTCGTCAGCTGTGACCGACCGCACCCCCAGATTTAGGGCCATGGAGCCGCTCGCCCTCGAACGGGGCGCAGTTGGCTCTTAGACGACCTAGGTATGAATGCTTGGAGTCATCCTGGAATATTGTGGTTCGTTACGAGTAAATATATCACTGTGCATTCTTCGATTTAAATTGCGTTATTAATCGTGTTATCGTCATAGAAGCACGCCTATTTCCCGGGCGGGTGTACAGAGACCACGAATTTCCACACGGTACAATTTTTCATATCTGTCTCGCTTCACTGTTTTTAAATGTGGGTGTTTAGAGCGGAAAATCATCCTTATGTACATTTAAAGGGGTAAATTTCTCGTTCAGCGATGTCGTGTTTGGCTGCTGAAAAACGGATCTAAGTAAATTTTGTTTGCCGCGTGTTTTACACGTGATTTCGTCCTGTAAGCAAACTTCCTTTCTGCTCTGAAAAAGCAATATTCTTGCTCTAACATTGACAGTGCACACACAGTGACGTTTTTTCTGCAGTATTTCCAAATTTTTATAACACGTATCCGTACATCGTAAACTTGTAAACAATGAAAACGTTTTTTACAGAATTATTCTACAAGTGTATGATATTTTTATTTTTCTTGACCATTTAGCGTAATTAAAACACTAAAAAGATTGTAAATAGACGTATTCTTATAACTTTGGGTTACTACTAATTAACACACATTTAATGTATTATTGGCTTTATATTTTCGAATACTTCGCCAGGGTCGTATCATCGATTTCTAATATTTAATAATAGCTGTGTTCGTGACTTCTTACACGTGATTTGCTTTTAGTAGTTTCGGAGAGTGTCTTGTTGAAACAGAGAGAAACATTTTTTTAAAATAGTCTTTAGATATTCTGTGACATTCTCCACATTACTCAGATTTTGGCAAATATTTTCAAAGTGCAGACCGGACGGTTCTACCTTTTTATTAAATTTATAAACAATCTATTATAATTCTCTTAAACTACAGTAACATGTCAACTAGTAAAGTTGGCCTACGAGCTATAAGCCTTCGACGTTTAGATTGGCTGACTTTATACTTCCGTATGTTATTCCCCAGCGTTCGTTTCCTGATATCACGGGCGATTGGAGTATCCAACCACAATATTCACGAAGGTTTAATCAAAATCGAACGCGCCATGCACGACCTGGCGTGAAGCCAGCCGCCGGCACTTTTACCTAAGGAATGTAGAGTTATGACCATAGACAATAGATGGGTTACTCTTTCAGAAAGTAACGTAATAAATCAGGCCAATATGTATTGATAATTTTGCAAAAATGGACCCAATATGGTAGATAGATAGCTAGGTGTATCCCTTAATGTTGTTCATTAGCTCACTTTCGACCTCATTGTTGGTAATAACTTCAATACTGGTCGAATCAAGGTGTGAATTCCAGAACATTGTTGAACATCAGTGGACATGAAGTAGCTAAACTAAGTGAACATATAACACTTCAACGTACCTTGTTTCTCATTTTATCCAATAAACTGAAAATTTATAACTCTACTTTTCACTGTTAGTCTTATCTCTTTTTTATATTTTTCTAAAGCTATTGAACGAGAAGGTTGTTAGACAAATTTGGCGAATGGGTTAGCGAAATGGTGATTAGAGATAGAATATGATCTATAAATAATAAAATAGTTGATACGTTATGTACGACATCACCGTCCAATCTGATAACGCCGTACAATCAATTAACAATTTAATAGAGACCGTCTATAGACTATTACGCCAACTGGTTCTTAAAATTCACACCTTTCGGGCAAAAATATTAGACTATAATATGTGCTTTATAGTTTATTTTATTTAAATAACAGATTTTTCGCAATAACTTTATCATTAAAATCTTGTTAAGTCAAAGACGTTCAAATATGTCCACCGGATCCGAAGTGCAGAGACAATTAAGCCGTTCTAATTCATGTCACTTTTCGCCAAGTGATTGTGGTGCTACACAGAATAACGATAAACCTGTGCCTGGTCAGAGGTGCAACTCGTCCGGAGTGCGATCGTAATGCTCACGTTGACATCACTACTTCAATGTTTCGCTTCCACTAAATTCAACATACGCACGGATATAAATATTTTTTAGCCATTTGAATCGTTTCTATCTCGATTGTGATGAATAGCGGTCGAAAACCGTATTTAATTATATCTTCCATCGTTTATTAATTATTCCATGGACTGTTGCCGTGGGTACTTTTGGCCGCTTCATGCAGAAAAACATCAGGGTGCGCCATGTCCAGCGATAGCGCCGCATCTATATTACGTGCACTGTGGTACAATGCGGTTTCTCGGCGTTGCGCCACCGTGTCCTAACGTCCTGCGGCGTCGGCCGCGCGCCGCGCCGCGGTCGGCCGGCACTCGTTTTATTTCTAGGTTTGATAATAAAAAATTGCAAAACCGAGCGCTGCCATTTTCGGCAATAGAGAATCAGCCGTGCACGACGACGCAACATTTAAGACGCGTATAGGCAATGACGGTGAATTGTACCGAATGATTCAAACAGAAATACTATTTCTGACTTGTTCGAAAATATCAGATATAATGTTTTTTTTATTATGTTAACAAATTACAGTATTAAACTTACGATGATACGGTATATCTAGATTTTATCTATCCGTAACAGGGATGAGTAGATAGCAATACACTTAAGAATCTATGTATTGCACATTAAAATTTAACAATTGTTAAATACCCAAATTTTTCTTTTATTGCAACAAGAAGTATCAATTAAACAGTTCGTCGTCGGTACTTGACAGGGTGTATTGTTTAGTACAGTGAGTTACATTTTAAAGTACTTGTTAAATAACAGGTATCCAGTACGTCGTTGTGTCACACCACGTCACGTGACGACACGCGCTCGGTGCCGACCGGTCGCCGGCGCTGTACTCTGAATGGCCAATCGTTGAATTGTTTATTGCTAGACGGCCGTCCCTACTGTGACGGGGTACCGTCGATAACAAAAGGTTTTAAAAATTATTATTCGGATCATATTTTCCAATACCGAAAAATATATATTTGGGATGGACAAAAATATAGTTAATAATTATTTTCTTTTGAGAATATTTAATTGGAAAGAATTATCAATTTTATTTGTTTAACCATAGATTTGACAATAGCAAATAATTTCTACAAAAAAATGCTTATGTAAAACATAAAAATTATACTAAGTTAATGTGTATTAGATGTCTTTGTAATATAAGTACTTATAATACATATATATTAGTATATAAAAATACACATGTGTTTATATCGTATCATGTATGTATCTTGTATGTAGTAGAAAGTTCACTAAACTCTTTTAGGGTATTATAGAGTCGGATTCTTTAATCAGCTTAGGAAATTCGGACACCTATTGGGCCAGCGTAGATATTATCTTAATGTAGGATATCCAAGCTGATAACCCAACCAACTCTTGTAGCCACTATCATTTGATTAAAATGTTAACCGACAAGCAGGAATAGGTCTTCATTAATTCCTATAATTTTGTATTTGTGGAGCGTTATATTTAAAACATTGTACTTACAAAATTATACTTTTCTTCGTGTTATATGTTAATTACTGAACCTGATTAGTATTATAAATATATATATATATATATATATGGATTCATAGAGTGCACATTTGATTGCTAAAGATTACTGTTCAGACAAATACTTTTTTATCTCGGCAGCTTTTGCTCCCTATAACACTGAATGTCTAATTTGTTGGACATATATATATATATATATATATATATATATATATGTCATCTTTAGTATTAAAGGCTTGATAAGGCACAAGATTGGCATGGGCAGTTCCCCATCTTTGAGGTTCAATGCCACAATTTAAATAAATTGTAGCAACATTGATCATGCTTGCTATTTGTGTTGACAATAAATTGCAGTCTATCTTTTGACCTTTTCCTGTCTTCTCCCTGTAGTACAAAGCAGTAGTAATCGCACCAAAAGCATGAAGCCCTGTTGTTACATCAGTTATCGCTACACCAGGTTTCACAGGATTTCCATCTTTTTCTCCTGTACAATTTAAAAGACCTCCCATAGCTGAAGCTATATATATATATATATATATATGTCAAGAAAATTAGACATTCTTAGACAAACAAATTAGAGGTTTCTTTATTTTCTCTGTCTACTACTAAGTTTTTGGTATCTAGTGTTTAAGTAACTTTTATTGTTTTCGAATGAGGCGTCTTCCAGAAGTTAAATTGGCATTGTGTAACAAAAAGTTGTTAATGTGCATATATCTATAATGTGTCACAGCTATTTCGTTATATATTTATTATTTACTGCTAACATTGAGGCGAAATTGAGGCAATATTGAAGATTGTCATTCTCAATGAAATATTTACTTTCGGAACAGTACCGAAGTACTTAAATGCTTTAACTCATTCTACGTTCACTCGTTTACGAATTGCTTGGATGAAATGTTTGATTTAGAGAAAAATAAGTATTTATTAATTTCAAATTAAGTATGCAGTGGTCAATTTGCTTGCAACACGAAAACGTTCTGGCTCGAACGGTGTAAGTCACCACACTCTCACGAATACGGACTCAAAGTAGCAGCTACTGTTGTTGCGTTTCGCCCACTGAGTGAGAGTTCAGATGGCCCACTCCACCCTTCATCAGATATCCTATTTCTTCCCAAAAGACCGGCAACGCGGAAACACATTAGTGAGTCCTTTGGAGTCGTGGGTGCTCATGGTTGGCAGTGATCACCTCCTCTCTGGTGGCTCGCATCATCATTTGCTCCTTAAAATTATACGTTTGCTTACGAAATATGGCTTAAATTGTTAAGATTTCATACATCTGTAAATTACTTAAAACTAATTAATTATTTTTGTCTTTTGTCTGTGATTTTTATGACATATTCTACTCTGTGACTTCTACATGAAAAATATGTGCTATGTAAAAGTGCGTTAAACTAACTCACTTTATTTTAACTTTTATTGAATACTTGGTCAAATGAAAGGTAACGTGTTTATAATTAATAAGTTAAATTACGCTCTGCTATCAAGTTAAAACAACAGTATAAATAACATAACCTAACCTAAAGTATATATTTCCGCTTGCATTTGTCCTACGAATACTAATCATTCATAGAGATTTTTATTAGTATTTTATATTTTTTATACTATATTAAATTATTATTAATTCTTTTGTTTACTTTTTCGTTAACTTATTTTTTTTTTATTTACAAATTTCAAGAAAAGAAATAGTATCATTATTATTATTAAGTTATTATACTCCTTCTTCTAGCAACAAAAGGAAGTATTGTCTTACATTAAAGTTAATCGTCAACATGTTCATAATTAACGTATCTCTCTCCTTACCTTTGAGAATGTTTGAAATACACACATATTTCTATATTATAAATGGAATTTTAAAAAAGAATGGGAACTATATTTAAAAAGAGAATATATTTAGTTTGCACCTTAAAATTACCTAGCTTATTGATGATTTAGGCATTACTATACCTAAATGTAATATCTCAAAACCACTCTATCATCATTTTCTTCAAATTATAGAGTTGACATCCCTAATCTCTTACCATTACGTAATCGACAAATAAATACTTCGATGCCACATTAAACTTAATAGCGTTCATTGTCGACCGCAAGTACACTTGTTTTCGATTACAATAACAGAGTTTGTTATCGCGCACTTACAAGTATTCAGAGTGACGCATAAAACAGCCTACTGTCACTCACGTAATTGCGCGTGCGTGCTTGTAGAGACACTTCGCACAACTATGACTCTTGTCATACCCTCAGGGTCCGACCGACCATTTGCATCGCTGTATGCAAGCTTATAAACTATATATGAGGACAATGTTGAAAACACATCATGAATTTTAGTTCTAGAACTATCTTAAGTGATCAATAGTTGTTTTCTTACAAAATGGAATACGAATTAAACCCGTTATACAAAACTAAACTGACATATAACTGACATATAACATTACCATATATAAAGAACGCGTGTAAAAAGTGAACAACACGCATTCATACACACAGACACAGGAACACACCCCACACAGACAAGTACACATAACGGCTTAATGCCCAAGAGGGCACCAGTCTCTGAAAGATCAGAGAGTGAATTTATGATGCCTTAGCCATTTTTGAATAACCTCAAGTAGATGATACCTAGATAAGAAAATACTAAAAATAGCAACAGTACACTATTGAAAAACGATATTAATTTATATTTATTTTATTTCTCTGAGTATTTGTTTTCTATTGGTTTAAGGTTCTAAGTATTTAGAAATTATAATGTCAGATTTGTATTATATATATGTATATATAATCCAAGTAATAAAATATACTTTTCCATATTGAGATTTTATATTAACTGAATTTAATTTAGAATATTATTTTTTTTTAGCATCGATATACAGACTTAAGTTATTTATAGTTATCTTGTGGAGACATAGTAGGCACCCAAAAACTACGTTAGTGATTTCCAGATAAAATCTCAATTTGCGAATAACCACGCGGCATGTCCCGGAATAGAGACACTGAAATGTGAAAACTCTTTATAACCTAAGGCAGTAAAAAATGACTGACTGACCGACCGGCCAACTACGCATCAAGACATATCGAAGGACCAGTACGGCAGCCCGGTCGGTGCTGGCTGGGATATTGCCGGTCGACCTCCAGGTGACAGAAGCGGTACAGTCAACATTGCATGTACCCGTATTTACTAGGGGTGAGGTCGATGTGCTCGGGCGTTGGGTTGTAGGATTAAATGATTCAGGAATGGCAGAAGCGATGGATTGGGGAAAAAGGACGGGAACTATATCGTTATTTCCCAGACGTATCCGCTCGACTCAGCTCATCCTGGGTTGAGCCAGCTACTCACCGTTCATGAATGCTCAGGAAAGAGACTGAATGAAATGGGACTGAAGGAATCGAGTGTATACTTGTGTGGAGAGACGAACAAGGACTTGCACCATATTCTGTAGCTATGCCCTCTACACGACGAAATTAGGTGCTGAGAAGATGCTGAGAAAAAACGAAGTGATAAATGTGGGCTCGATTTATTACACGGATCTTGACACTACGCAGGCGAACTTCCGCAGGTTTCGGGAATCAGTGCATACTTGGCACAGATTGCGCAGCGGGCTAAAGTGAGAAGTGAAAAAACTGAGTAACTGCTTTGTGTGGCATTACAAGCCCAATTAAGGGATAGTTGTTTCTTAGAGACAAGGAAAAGAACTAAAGAATAACTTATAAGAGGCACGAAGAAGCCATTGGACTAGATTCATCGGTGTCCAGCGCCGCTTCTGCGATTCGGCCCATATGACAAGATTGTCGGAGGGCCAATGGGAAGTCGTGTGCTGTCCCTGTGCATCAAGTGACGGGCTCAAAACGCACTGAAGCCGGAAATTCCGAAACTAACATATTTAAAAGTAGAATCCATAATTATTGCTAATTTCTGTACTTGAAGGGCAAAGGTATAAAGGTCGTGGCACACGATGTATACTTTTTCGAAATCTTTCATTTTTTTATTTGTGTGTTCTTTTTTTGTGAGTGTGATCCTCTGTTATCTTTGCTAACTGTCTCTGCACATGCCATTAAGGTATCTACTGTCTATAGCACTTTGACCAGGGTAAATAATAAAATAACTAACTTTTGCTCACGGCTCCGTCTGCGTGGACACATTAGACACACAGACACACGACACGTAATTCCTCGTTTTCTATATCAAGTAATCTTGCTATCATTGATACCAATCCGACCCTGTTTTCACTTAAAGTTTCGGTTTTACAATTACTTTCGATTCGGTGACATTCTCTTTTCCAATCCCGCGTCTTTCTTTTTTACAATTGCTCTCGATTACTACATATATATATATATTTATATATATCGATCCCAATTTTGATATGGATTCCGGTTTTTGTTAATTATTGCACAGAAACTAATTAATGGGAGGTATAAAATATCATACGTGTAATCCATAAAATATTGTATTTGTATGCTAAATTTCATCTAAATCTGCTCAGCCGTTAATGCGTAATTGAGCTACAAATAACCGAACATCGACACAAAGTATCACATTTTTAATGTCTTAGTAATAGAATATAATACTGAAAAAGACGCAATGTAAAACCTCTAGTTCTTTTTAATTTATTATGACTCTCTTATTATTAAACCATCAGTATTAATCATATAATTACAATCTGATTCTTGACACTCTCTTACTTTCGTTTTCGTTCTTTTTCAACTTCTCACACCATATCTCACTCTTTCGCCTCCCTCTCAGTTCTTATCGCCTTCTTTGACGCCGTTCCTTCTTTAAACAAAGCAAGCAATAAGCATGACCGACAAAATAAATAAAATGAATGACTTTAAAATACAATTAAAAAAATTGTGTGCTCTAGTAATACACTAAAGTTCATTAAAATTAATTTAATTATCGTTGAGCTATGAGAAAACGTATAAACGAACAGACAGTCACAAACAAAAAAGTAGCTTATGTCCGTTCCCCGGTGCCAAACTATCTCTTTGCCAAATTTCATCCAAATCAATGCAGCAGTTTAAGGGTGACCACATAGCAGACAGACAGACAGAGACACTTGCACGTAGCTTACACATTATAAATTGGTATATTCTATTGGTACATTTAAGTTCATTAAAATTAGTTTAACTATTATTGAGCTATGAAAAAAGATACAAACGGATAGACAGACATAAACACAAGAAGTAGGCTATGTCCTTTCCCGGGACTCAAACTATTTCCATATTGAATTTCATCTAAATCGGTTCAGCGGTTTAAGCGTGAATAGGTAACTGACAGACAGCCACACTTTCGCATTTATAATGTTCGTATGGATATCATACATATCTCTAACCATAATTTCAATTTTCTGTTAGCCAATCACAGCATTTATACAAAATGTTGTTATTAGCCATTTAAAAATGTTAAAAAAAAAAAAAACTTCAAAGTATTAGAACTGTCAATATCTTTTCGGTATGTGCTTGTAGTGTACTAACAATGTCGAATCTATTGTCTATGGTACTAACAGAATATCGACATCATGTATTGTAAACTGAAACACATTTGAAACGTACGTAAAATTGGCCAAATATCCGGAAACATTGTGCATGGCTCGACATAAAAATTCATTTTAACTCGACGGCCCAGTTAAAAACTGTAATGGTTGCGGCAATCGTTTGAAACTAACCGAGCATATTGCAGACGGTTATCGATCACGATACTTCAATAGATTTTGATATTCTCTATACGTGCCGCTTACAAGATATGCGATCGGCAAATTAATATCATTTTCATTTTGTTTCGCTATTTGTTACAGTCTATGTTATTATACTGAAAAGCGACATACAATAATAAACAGTGAAAGCCATTCTGCGTCGATATGTTGAGAAATTTTATAAGCGTTTAGAAATAAGGGACCCCCGGCGAAAATGCGCCGTCAACCGAATGCAAAGAGCTCCCTCCCTCGTCACTGAAGAATTCGAATTTACGTCTGCGCACGAAATTCACTCCGCCGGGTGCAGGAACGAGATAAACCTGCGACAGACGGAAGCTCGTTCGATACCGGAACGTCGTAAGCGACATAAATTACAAATGGATTCACTTACAATATAGTAAATAATAATTTATTTATTTCTCTCTCCACAAACAGACAGCACGTTGCTAAGAGTACATTTTTATAATATAAATGGTTAATCTAGAATTGTAAGAGGCCGGCGCCTAAGTTATGCAGAGTGTCTGTATTATAGTACACCAGGGTCCCGCCCCGCAATATGTGCGCTTAAAAACGCAACGAGAAGGTCAACCGCTAAGCAGGTACTTAACAAGGCGATATGCAGAATTTACAGCAGTAACTTCGACATGCATTCGTACCTATAAGCAATTATTGAATAATGCAATTACTACGGCAAATGAGCTCAATTTCAAGTATCATTATAAAGTTATGACATATGTAAAATAATTAATGGTACAGTTAAAAATCTGTTTGACTATGTAAAATAAATAATAATACACGTGATAATAATAATAATAATAAAACAGGAAGCGGGCCGGCCGTCGTTGTCTGTGTGCCTCGCGTAGCCTCCAAGCGATCTCGTGGCGTGTTTGTCTCGCGCGACTCTTCGAAGGCACGCGTTCGACAAACCACAATGTTTAACCTAGAATTGTGTCATGGTTATATTTCTTTTGTCGTGTGTAGAGCGGCGGTGGTCGACGGTCAAAGCGTTGTCGTCGAACACTGAAGGCATCGGATTCGTATTCCGACCTCTAACTGATTTAGCGACGGTAGAACCATCTGTCGAGACGTGAATGGCTTAAGCAATCTCAAACTGGATTGATCTAGCATGGAAGGGTGCATTGAGGTGACGAACCTACATTTTTCTTCGATCAGTATTGAGCCGTATTCCATCCTCCGTTATCTTCACAGTATACGTAGATCTTCCCTAATTAAGGGCTTCGTTTGATGGCGCTCAGTTTCAGAAGGGCGCGTATTTTTAGGTGGCTGGATGGACAACGGTAATACTAGGTGTACATCTTACACCTGTGACTATCTTTGAGATCTGAGTGTTGCAGTATCTTTGAGGTCTAGTAGTCATAGCGTTATCGTTTTTTGCTCTTTGAAGAAAGGAAAAGCGCGGTGATGGGTAACCTAATTTTTATTCAAGAAATTGCACGGAAGTTGCGTAAATTGGTTCTATTACAATTAATCATCCTAACACTTTACCACATACAATCTACCTACATGTAATTAATTCCAAGCAGTAATTTGATTATAAATTATGCTCAAGTAAATTAAATATTAAAGGTGAATAAACAGGCAATATGTACATATGTTTAAGACCTTGACAGCATAATCAGTTGGACTCATATTTGTCAGGGGACTTGAACCAGCGAATTGTACTAACGGTATTTGTTCGTGACTGTCACATTGCCGGTACAGAAAATCGCATTTAATGTAGTAATGATTGATCGACAATATAAATAAACACAACTATCATATCTGTAAAAAAAATGTAGGTCGAATAGATACGTCAACGAAAACGGAAATCAAATCTATTATAATACAATTTAAAAGACAACAACACTCTAAACCCTCAAATATTATTCCATTTGTTTCTTGAAAATATGAAAATTCACTTATGTTTTGTATGATGTTACTGAGCATTGACGTCACTTATGACTAGAGCCCTCTGTGTTTGAAAGAAAATTTGAAGGATTCACAAAATTCATTTCCAAACGCAAATTAACTACATATTCTCTCTCAAAGCATACTTTAAAGACAGTAATATAGAACAAATAGACATCGACCGTCTTAATCGTCGCAGCATCAAAGCCCATTTGGATTGACAGATCTGACGGAATCCGGCAACGCTCATAAAACTTTTTATTCGGTATATTACCGAACGAGACAGTTTCCTTATGCGCCGGCGCCAGCGCATCTAATCGATTCGTTCGGCAGCCACGAAAGACAGGAAGACGATGCGCCTGATTAAAACATACGGCCATATACGAGGACTTACCTGTTTTAAAAAAAATATTCACATTCTAAGGACACTATAAATATATTTCTTTTTAAATAAATCAGCTTAATTACACAAGTTAATTTGTTTCTTTACTAAGTATAAAAACTAGACACTAGGAAAATATGAATAAAGATATAAAAGTTAAAGAGAACAAAAAAAAATGTGAACATTGTTTTATCTCTCTATTGATAAATAAAGCTTTACGTCGCTTCAGACGGCACTACTGCAATATGACGTAACACCTAAACAGTGTCTTGGTTTGTTTATTTCAATTAGTGATTTAGTTTCATGAACAGTATTGTTATAGTTATTTAAGGATTTCCTGCTCATATGGGACTTTATCATGTACATCAGTTATATGATTTGTCATTTTTGATTACCAACGCCCCCCTCTACCTCAGGCCAATACCAACGCACGAGACGCGCTCAGTTCCTGAACAATTGCGGCGGCGAAACAACTAACATTTTTGTGCTGAAATTCGGTTTCGATTGTAAGCTAATTTCGCTGCATGAAAAATGTGTAATTAAGTAATTTTTTTCAGATCAGAAACAAGAAGTGATTTAGCATAAATCGTAATAGCTCATCGATAATAGGAACTCTATTAAACACAATCATTAACGCGGGCGAATTGGTCTACGGGTCGAAGTAAACCAACTGCGTTAATCCGCCGACACCGGACGTCGTCATAGCGTCGTTGAGTACAACCTGTGGCGCCCTGCGTAGGGCCATGACGGAGGGCCAAGGTCCGAGTGTCTCAACTCGAAACAAAGACTATGAGGAAGATCCTACAATCTTTGTATCGAAGAACATAACGGTGTCTCAACGGTGGTGCGTGATTAAAATTTGGCACAACTTCTTATCTCATCATCTTTATTGCTTTATCGACGTTTTACGGTCAAATAAGTTGTAACGGTTTCTACGCAGTCTTTGAAAAATGATTAGGTACGAAAAACACCGCGGGCGCGATGAGCGCGGCGCGCGTCCCGGGCGTACTCTTACTTGTTGTTGCTATCGCGGTGAGAAAGTTTTTGAAAGCCTTAAATTTCTTTATCTCTTTATTCTTTATGAAACATCGCGTTTAAAAAGGTACAACTCGTTATCTGTATGTAAATAGCTTCAAAGAGTTTGCGTTTAGAATTTCTTGAAATATTGAAGTCTTTACAAAATAAGGCGGTAGAGCTTTTAGCCGCCGTTTAAGAGATGGGTATACTATTTGTACATATTTTATAATTTATATAATGAAAATTTATCACTGTACCGCTAAACAACACGAATCATTTGTAAATCATATTTTACACTGCGTCTGGGTTCGACCTCCGATAGCGGAAGCGACCTACAATAAGAAAGAAACTGGCGCCTTGTGCTGAACATACGACAAATAAGAGTGCGTCACTCGGAACGGCCGCGCGACAGACTGACGGCCGGCCTGTGGCTTAAAGCGGGCTGTGGCTAAAGTTTGACTTTGAGGCGGACTCTGTTTCAAATTGGATTGCGATTTTTATAGAATAACTAGCTTCTGCTTGCCGCTACATCCGCGTAGGTAAAGGGTAGCCATTCATTTATTGTGTCTATCTTATACTGGTCTCGCTTTTGATCACACTCTCAATCGCGATTCCAGTTAGAGTTTTGGTCTCGGTTTGCCTTCTGATACCGTTCCTGCGCCGTGTTCCATCTTCAGTCATGCTCGCGTTTACCATATCGTTCTTTAGCGTATCTTACATATTATTATTTTTTCGCGATATTAATTTCATCTCTACCAAATTTCACTCCAACTGAAGGTTCAAGAGAAACACATAAGCGATTTAGTAAACAAATAAACGCACCTTAATCTTTGCAATAATAATTTGAACATTATAATTATTGTTATGTGCAACGAATCCACAAACGGTGTTGCCTCACAAAAATACCGCTTTACGTTCGTTCAAGAAAAATTTGAACGATCAACTAAAATCCCTTTTTCTGGCGTAACATAAAACCGTTTATAATTTACATATTAACATTACATTTTTAGCTTTTTCTTTAAGCCAGAATTTTATTTATTTTATTATATACCATCGCTTCGAAGTTGATATGAAAAACGCATTGTAAGTTAATAACTTTTTTACCTTGTTTTATTTTTTGTAAGTATCACCAGACAAAAAGGTTATTGCATTAATTCGTAATGATTTTTAAATACTAGGAAAACAGATTATTAAAAAAATATGAAAATTACATAAACTAGGGCGTTTGAATTTGGTTACATAGATTGAATGGAACCATATACGGATGTATATTGATATATCAGAACGGTGGTGGCTCTGGGGTAAGACTATCAGCTTCGGATTTGAAGGTGATAGTCTTAATCAGGATTGATCCTGACGATAGGTAAATTTCACCAAAAAATATTTGCTATAAAAGAAAATACTACAGAATTGGTGTTTTAATCAAAGCGAGTACTTGAACCCACTACAGCTAACTGACTGAGCGATAGTCGAAAACGGACAGTACTGTCGCGTCGAATGTTGAATGTTGAGATGGAATACAACGAACAAACTCACTCCACGAACCGAATTAAATTAGATTTACAAAAAAAAAAACTACTTTATTAAGTTATATTAGGTATAACAACACTCTTCCTTTTCTCTAAAAAATACATTTATCTATATTATAAATAAAAAATAAAAGCTTACTATAAATTCTTTAACTAGTAGAAGAATTCTCACGAAACTCGTTTTTTCTCATCCAAGTACTTTACTTCGTCTCTAGAAACACATATTTAAATATTAGACTTACGTATCTAATAATCAC
The DNA here is from genome assembly GCA_005406025.1 of Eumeta japonica. NCBI lineage: Eukaryota > Metazoa > Arthropoda > Insecta > Lepidoptera > Psychidae > Eumeta > Eumeta japonica. The sequence continues at coordinate 119,878 of BGZK01000723.1, forward strand.
TTGGTGGTGGATAGTCATGACCGTCGACATGCCTTCCCGTGACTCAATACAATTTTAGACTTCCCCGAACATTTTTCGATGAGCCCAAAGTGGGCGCACGTGAATTCGTCGCGCGGCCTGTACACGGCGGATCGTACAAAACACGCGGAAATGACGATGGGACCGTCTCGGCCATCTTCCGCGGGAACCGAACGCCGGGAATGAAACAATTTGTGGGAGAATCCGCGCTTTGTCTCGGCGCCGCGGCGATATTATTTTATTTCGCGTGGCGCAACCTTCGATCTCGAGATACTCGGCGGGGTTCGAGTGTCGCCGAAGTCGCTTCTTTTTGAGGGTCTATTTTTGGAAAAGAGTAAAGATCTGTATCTACTTATGCGTATATGCATTATGAAGTTATATTTATTGTCGATGATTGTATATTAAAAAAAAATTAAACTACGTTTTTTATCTTGAGTTAAAATAAATAGTAAGGCACATTTTTCCGCAATACGTAATCACATTTAATTAGGCGACTATTGGAATAATTTTATGCGAATGCATATAAATATGTCTCGTTAACTACTTTCGAATATTTTTTATTAATTTGTTACAATATGTAACTTTATTATAAAGTAAATAATTCTCTTCGTGATGTAGTTTTGATAATTCCCCAGATAATGAAACTTATTTGACATCTTTTCGCTGGCTTACTTCCCGATGGCGGTCTCGATGCACTCTCAAATTTATTTTCTATTCACATTCATTTGTACTTTTATTATATTTCAGAACTGAGTTACTCGGTCTATGCGCTCGGAATACAAAGAGAACAACTAATTTTTAAAGATCCGTAGTCCTTGTTAGACTATGGATTCCTGTTATAATTTGTCTCTCACCTGTCTATATCTCAAATCGCCACTCCTGGAGGGTGATTCTCGGGCCATGTAGAAAATGTCACACAAGACAATTTTCAAATGTAAAATGTCCGTAATAGTCTGTATAAAAAATAACGAAATATGTCAAGTGATAGATAGAATATGTATTATCACTCACCTATGAAAATTTAAAATAGTTTCTATTTAGATAGTGTGAGTTTTTAACAGGAATGAGAATATACTTATTATGTTTAGTACGGAAAACTTGGAGCTTTAAAGCCTTTATCTGAAATAAAAAGACCATTGAATGGGAGTAGCGGGGCGACTCTTAGTCGTGATTTCATTAAAATATATTTACTTTTCATATTGATCCTCTAAACTTAACATGGGACAACTAGTATCGTGTGCTAGGGAGTACCTGTTGCATGCCACATGAAAGCCGTTTGATTACCACAGTTTGGAAATTGAGAATACGAAATTAGTGATTTCGCTTTTATATTTATCATTCTGTATTAAATGAAAAATGTCAAACGACCATACGAATTCATTATCAATTAAGTTCATTTTATTAAATGTATGATCTATTATATGTCATTTTGAAAATTGTTTCCTGTGACAATTTCCACACGGCCCGAGAATCACCTCCCTGGTCTTCCCAGGCTCGTAGTGCCTACAACGTTTATACTGTTGACTGGGTACATGCTGCAATCGCTACTTAGACGTTTTAGGTGCTGCGTATTTTGTTGGAAATCCTAGTAGTACTTTTTTAGTACACTGATCTTACGTGACATTTTACTCCACACCTATATCCAGTGATAAAAATTGAAACTCCAACGTGTGAATTAGGAGAATAATCATCTATGCCGACCAGGAACTTCAACTTCTAAATAATGATATAATTATTTCATAAGTTACAATATAACACTTGAATTACCCACGTCATAATGTTTTAAAAATCTGCCATTCGTTTGAAACACACTTTTCCCTGGAAAACAACGAGGAAAAAACTTCAAAGTTCAGAGTAACTTTCTTGAACATTTAAATAATAACAACCATAGTCAATTACAAAACTTTATTGAAAATATACGACCCAATAAGAAATCGAATTGTGTATACCCATAAATATTTGTCCTGTAAATATATGAAATTTTTTTGATTTTTTGCAAAATATTTGTTTTAGCAAATGATTTTTGCAAAGTATTAGTTACATAATAATTTTAGTTTATGTAGATTTAGATTTATATCCTGTATATCCACAGGGATATTTTTGAGCATGTTCTCACCGAACCCTTCAAATTAATTCTTCACTTTATTTAGTTATAACAAGTAAGCATGTTTATTTTTATTTCTGGTATTTTATTTGTATCGATAACTAATTGTCTTGCTTTCTCGTACTACGCCAGGACATGCTGACCGTGTGTCTATAGCTAGCATAATTATTAGTTCTGCAATTTAAGATTAATAAATTGAAAAACTAATAATTACATGATGTAGCATTAAATAAATTTCCTCTCCTTCATATATTTTCTCACGGAAACCCTAAAATAGTATATCATCGACTTTTCGTTGTACGACGCAAGAGACACGCAACCAACAAAGTGCAGCAAGAGCGGGCTGAGCCCTCGGGCGCCGATATTGTGTTATTCTGCGGCCGCGCCGCTCCTCGGGTCGCCGTGGGGTGACCGCCTTTTGTATATAAATAGTGCGGACATTCGCCGAATAAACGCGACTTTGCTTGCGTTTTGATAACCTTTCTAATGTCCGTATTTGTGTGCGTATATTTCATTGTTTTCTTTAAAACCTACAATAATTTAACATTTGATCTAGTGCAGTAATATGCATCAAGTTCGGTCAAATGGAACACCTAATGTATGGGAGACAATAAAGTATGTTTCTGTTTATAACTTTTTAGTTGGTAGAAGACAGCCGATTTAAAATCGATTTAAAAATGCATAATGTGCCGAACTGAAAATATCACTGTGCGATATTTTAATTATTGCTCGGAAATTAATTACTATTATTTTGTATTTTAGATTTTACCCGTCAAAGTTTACAAGTTTATTTATAAAAAAAGTGTTTTTAATATTATGTTGCATAATGAATTTGTAACCAATTCATTAAATACGGCTTACAAATATAGCGAAGAACAAAACAACTTTTGTGACTGTATGACGTACACTGCACTCGTCGCCGATCAAGTAGAAACTAAAACAATGTCTATGAGTATATTTTTTTTCACGAAGCACGCAACTTTTTATCTCAAGAGATAGCTCACGGCCCCTTCTGTTGTGTATTCCAGTGCGCGCACGCCGTCGCTATAGCCTGTTGGTTTATCCACGTGCGTGCCTTTACTGCATCTTCACACATATCCACGATAATTCTTATCTAAAATAATAATTAGAATAACTATTAATTTACATTGATAGAATAATAATGTTTTTGTTTTCTGAAATGTGTTAAAAAATTATTCTAATGTTACTCACATATTTTATCCCAGTTTAAGATAAACTTCGCTTATTTATTACTTATGTATGTAATATATCAATATAGACTGCACCATTTGTACTGTATTACCTTTGGACAATTGATACCAACTTGAAAACAAAGTAAAACAATAAAATGCAACAAAAAAGTATAGAAAATTAATTGTGTGCCCGAAAGCAACATAGGCTAAATTTTTATTTATCCTATTTTCTTATAATGTAAATAACTTTTCCTTTTCACCGATGTAATAAGTGTAAATTCTGAGCCAGACCGGCGCCTTTGCTGACTATTTATTTTGGGAATTTACAAAACAACTACATTTAAAATTATTGAAAGAACCAAAGATCATATTTTCTGATAAGAATTTTCAATATTTTCAGAATACTGAGCTACAATAAATAAAGACGTAAATCAATATGAAGCAGACAATCCACAAGGCGTCGAAATTCTGGTCACCCAAAACCACACATAGAAATCATAGGCGCAGGCGTATGCAAACACTGGCCGGCCTCATAATAAAGGACATCCAATAACAACATAATCATGGCCTATAGCACGCGTTCATACTACGGATAGAGCTAATGTTTTAGGCCATACTGTACTCCCAATTTTCTTTTTTGACTTGTAATATATCAATAGTTAGCTGACACATTAAATTAAAACGCATAATTACATTGAATACGTTTTTATTAAAGATTTACTATTTGAGATAACGTGGATGGAAACTCATTCGTCCCTCGTGTTAAACTAAAATCGATCAATCTATCTTGGATTTAACGTTTTTTCCTAAATTTAGAGATGATCTAACCACACGCCGTCAATCTGGCAATCGCATTGATTGATAGTCAGCTCATATATTTTTTATTCATTTTTCCTATGGGATTTTAAAGGGGCATACGAGGATGTCATCTACTAGAGGGTATGTGATAACCGCCATCCATTTAACGATGTATTGTGAATCGCCCTTTAAGCATTAAACCATAAAAAAACACGATAGATCCCTCAAATGATTGTTGATTTCATTGTAACTTCAAAGGGTTGAACCTTGAAGTGTATATATATTTATATTGTTCTAAATTACATACGATGATAACTCATTTGCATTTTCGGTGCAATATTTTTTTTATTTATACGTCGCTATAGATAGGAAGAATCATCATATCAAATATACACTTTTTAATCAACCGTTTTTCATGATTTCCACGAAGCAGTCAAATATATTTTTTGTATACGAAATAGAAACAATGATTCGGCTTTGATAGTTGTTGAAAAACAAACCTTGTGGTGGATTGGAAAGCAAAATAATATTTCAGAGTCTCCTGTGAAACCTAAATTACAAACTAAATCGTAATGGGTCTTTTCTTAGTTGGGCGACAAATTACCTTAAGTATTTTTCTAGTGAAAAATATGATGAATATTGTAATCCCATTTCTGAGGATCTATTTCTTTCGTCTCGTTTTTTAAAGAAGGATAGTATTAATTATTTTTTTAAATGTTTAACGCCTTAAATATTATTCCAGTACAAAGCGAGCTGAAGTTTCCTCTAAAAAAAAAACAATGTGAAAGTGAAAGTTTCGGTGGTTTCGAATAAGAAAATATTAAATATTTTTGAAATCCGTAGCCTTGAAAAGTGACACCTTACAGATACAATTATAAAATTGCAGTTTCTTTTTCTAAGGCATTGAAACTCTCCCATACAATATTTGACAATGTATTGTTTTATGATTTTCAATTGACGATGTACATTCGCACAATTAGGACTGACATTGGACAAAATTTTTAATGTTTCATTATGTTATTTTAAAAATATTACGACATACGAACAGACTGAAGCGAGAGTGATCTAATGTAAAAATTCCTAATAATTTTTCCCTTTTTGTGGTATGGATCCCTAAACAAGAGCGATACAGACAGGAATGTAGTTTAAGTGTGTCTCTAATGTTAATTAGATGTAAACCTTGTTTAGAATTTAAATATTCTAAGTAAATGTTAAATTACGCAGCCGTGAATTATCAGTAAAATCAGCCGATTGCAGCGCTCCCCCACGGGGGTTGGGGAGCGAGTTCCGCCCGAAGGTAACAATTGACCAGTTTCAACCGCGACGGAGAGAAAAAAAAAGAAGAATCCTTTAAAATCCTCGGCCACAAAAGACCTCCGGGAATCGTTCATTTATTAGGGGCCATTCAATTCCCGGGCCGCTTTTGTCTTCGCAACCTTTTTAAGCCGCGCCGGCGACGGGGCCTAGTTTGCCGAATACACACCGTGGCGCTGGGGAGCGGTCTCGAGATTGCTTCGGGAATTTTTCGAGATTAATTCCGACATCCGAAGGCTTTGTAAATCATTAACGGGATCTAGGCTTTTCGAGATAATACGCGGCGAAACAATTTCAAGAATCGCTTAGGGAGAAAATGATTTATCTCCGTTTAGAAATAATAACAGCCGGGGACGAGAGACGACTCTGTATTGACGCCTTTCATTAGTTATATTTTTTTAATTAATATTATAAAAATTCAAGCCAAAGCGAGTCCGCTTCGTAACTTCGTCGTTCGTGCTCCGTACTATATACATATATTTTTTATAATTGACATATTTTAGTATGACTTAAGTTCATGATTTTTATATAAATCCAAAGTCGCGTGCGTAGATTGTATGTTCGTTGTAAACATGAGAGCTAGTTAACTTATGATGGTATTCCTCAAAGAAAGTCAGAATAAACCGACAATACCAGAAGGGCACTTGACGTTAATTGCGTACACACGATGACAATTATATTACGTGAGAAGTTAAATGAAGATACGTATCACTTAGAGTTGTGGAATGAATATGGCAACACATAATTTGTACTCTTCTTTCACGAAACTGAAAAATGTTAACTTGGAGGTGAAATCTTCACATAAGATGATTGGCGTTTCAATATAAGGTAGAATTTTTATCATAGGTTTCACTCATCGCCACGTTAAACATATGGCATACGTCGTATCAAGTCAAGTCCTTGGCGCTAAATGCATTATCGATATAGTAGATCTCATACTTAGATTTCATACTTAGCCATTATGCCACAACAGGTGGCATTAGAAACTTAGACTCGTACTTATTGACTTTGTTCACTTATTCACCGATAGACGGGGTTAGTACATAAGCCCTGTTTACGAAATAACCCCTATTCAAACGAAAACATAGACGTATCCATGTAATAAATCATCGCTTTATCACATCGCTATATCACATATTTCATTATGACATATTTTTAACAATATGATTAGTAAATATTTATAATTTCTACCAAAATTAGAGAATTTATAATCTCTGTAGTCTACTAGCAAACATCATTTATTGTTATAAATAATGTCTGCTCCTTGCCCAAAGACTAGTAAATTATATAGATGAGGTGGTCCAAGTGATCTAATTAATCTTTGGGCCTATGAAGTCAAATTATTCGGACAATTCTAAATAATCAATCGACCCGTATAAACTGTTATATGAAAAACAAACACCAGTCAGGTGTATTATTGTTCACGACGAAAAACACTGGGCTATTTAAGTATTTGTATCATTAGTTAGTTACTTTTAAGTATTACCCTAAGTATATATTTGCTCTTCGATTACCACTTTTGGAAATAAAAACGACTTTGGCGAGCAGATTTGCAGCTCACGATAAATTTTCTGAATTAAATGCACTGCAATATAAAAGTTGTGCTTAAAGCGCACATATAATTGTGTAATATTCAACCATTGACTATAGCTGTAAATAAATGGGCCACAAAACGTGGTGTATTTTACCGGTTTCGATAGAAAACGCCAAGGCAAAGCCGAAAGATGTTGCTTACGGTATTTGTCATATCCGATATTTCGGTTACCGGGTCCCAAGCTTATCCCGGCTTCCGATTTGCGGTAAAAAGCTAGCGGTAGTAGCGCCGAGTCCCGCGGTACGTGCGCGGGACGTCACTGTAGATAAATTTCTGTCCGTTTACTAAATGCACGAACATTTTCACGGAAAAGTTGGAGAGCGCTATGCGAATTCGCGCTTCAGCAAGCGGCGCTGAAAGGCAATTTATCGTTTATGATATTGTTTTTCCCGATTTGATCTCGAAATGGTTCGTTTAAAGGTTTTTATTTATATATATTACTTTATTTTGTGATTATATCGGTATTTATTTGAAATTTTGCGACTAGTCTTCCATCCAAACTGCTAAATACGTCTGTCCATCTGTTTGTCTGATTGCGCGTTTATAACTCAAGAACTACTGGTCCGATTTGCATAATTTTCTCGTTACATCGAAATACGTTCTCCGGTCAGATTTTGATATAGACTAGTTTATGATAGGTAACTTGAGCTATTATTAATAATCATTTTAGTGCATCACGTAGGATAAAATATGGAAATTTCTTATACTATTGCAATACTGCAATTCTATATCATATTGAAAAACCTACATAACGTCTTATATACATATATACAACAAAAAAATATTTATTTGTACGTTTTGCCTGACGAGGGAGAAAGTTGGGAAGGACGATAAAGATGCGAAGGATTGGGAAAGGAAAAGTAGGTAGATAGATGGGTGGGAAATGTGGAACATAGGGTAAAGGATTGAATTCTGAAATAAGATCAAGATTGGAATTATCAATGGAGTTTACATCAGATTTAGTGTCAAGATTTTAATATAGACCAGAATTATCTGCCAGGGCGGAGCCACGGGCAATAATTAGTACTTTAGAAATATTTGTTAAAAAATAAATCTGAAAGTTAAGTAAACAACTTTTTGTTTACTTTAAAAATAAAATTAAACGTACTAATTTTAAATGAATTATAATTACCACGTTTTAGAGACTGTTATTACAGAAATTTTCCTTTAAACATTATTCTGAAGCACTTTTCGACAAAAACAATGTGCTAAAGAAAGTAAATAATTGTTATTGTTTTTTTATGATAAAAAAAGTGTTTTCAATGGAATTTCTTAATATAAGTGATTGTTAGTGTCAATTCCTATAATCAAACTTATAACATAAAAAATATTTAAATAATCGTTTAATAAACTACCTTATAGTACCACTTACTTATATTATATTTAAATACACGTTGTGGTAAATTTTTGAATTTGTCATTTGGCGACCAGATTTAGAATTATGATAAACATATTTCATTAGTAATAAAATTAGAAATTTTAATAAAAGAAAAAAAAAATAAAAATAAAATGAAAACGAAATTTCTTAGCCCATGAATGTTTCATTATTTTCATTTCAATATTGCTGCTGTTTAGAAATTATTTGTACCACAAAATCACACATTTAACACAGTAACTTGTTTTAATGTATACATTTTACCAATCCGAATTTCGCTCAGAGAAAACTATTAGCATCGCTAATACGATGTATATTGTTAAAACTCCAGTCGATCATATATATTTTTTATTCACGTACAGGTCATACTTTCAAAATACTCGACAAGTACGCTTCTCGCCTTCCTCAAAACTTTAGAGGGCGTAGGTGTACCAACTAATTTAATTAAGTGTAACGAGCAAACGCACGGACTAGGTGCTAGTGACGTACACAACCCTCGTCACTCAAAACAAGTTCTGCGCGTGCCGCGTGATAGACTTCATGCTTAGGCGCTGGCCGACTTGAAGTGAAGTGCAAGTGGGGGTAATGACTGTGCTATATTTTATTCACACCTATCACCTTCCATAATAAATCTGTTTGTGAACATCCCGATCGAAGTAGCGATCGCTCTGACTTAAATTTGTAAGATATGTGATTCGGAATAGGTGCGAATTTATGCAATTTCATTAGTAACACTGAAGAAGTTGATTTCTATTTAGAAATTCATACGATAGTGAGGGAGCACTCCGCAACCACAGGGAGGGCGACGAGCGACGAGCTAGTAGCAAATAAAATTAGAGAGAATTTTGAACCTTTAATTTGAATCCCATGTATCTGTATCGAGTTTCACGTCTAGTTGGTCATTCCTTGTAACGCCATTCTTAATATAGCAGGTGGTTAATAATTTAAAATATTTACTAATTCAAGCTATAGTATCTTTTACGTTCTTTCGCTTTATGGTTCATATCGTCATCAATATATATATATATATATATATATATATATATATATATACATATTAACATATGACCATTGATATGACATCACGTTTTACTCGATATTTATTTGGTATTTGTGAAGTCATCGACACAAAAAATGCTTCAAAAAAATTGTTATCGCTCAGTCACTAAGTTGCATTTATAAAAAACACCTGTGCAAGTTTAGAAAAGAATGAGGGCCAAATGCAACAATAATAAATAAATAAAAGTATTATTGTTTTGAGATACAAAATTAGACAAGGAATTTAAATTTTTTTTTAATTCAAAAATCCTGATGCTTTTATATGGACACGTTCCTTTCAAGTCGAGACATCGCGGAATCATATCAACGTATTTTCCCAGTTGTTCACAAAAAAAAAATCAACCAATAACACGTATTTCACCTAAACACGACCGCCGAACGCCGCGCAAGGAAATGAGATCGAACGGAAAAAGGACGCGGAGAAAAAAGGGCGACACCCGCCGCGCCGACCTCGAGGGCGCCGGGAGGTCCGAGAGGGTCTCTAATTTCGCGGGAGACACTTTGGCGGAGTCGCGACAGCAGCGGCGGACGGCGGAGTGGGCGCGCCGACCGATGGCGCTGCCTTCGATAAACTTTATGCACGATTCGTGCCGTATCCCTGAACGTATACAATTTTAGAGTTCGAAAGTACGAAAGTAAGAGAAATTTCTTAGAAAAGATCACATAATTTTTCTAAATTAGTTAATACTAAAAGGGCGAAAGGACTCTTTGTGTCTCATTTATAAAATAAAAATTTACTAATCTTTGTGAAATCAAACTTTTGAAGATGACAATGAAATCGGTCGATTACATTGTTTCATTTTTGAAATTTAAATTATGAAACGATTTTCGTCAAAAAGTTTTGAGTTAAAATTGAAATAATATCGCAGCTGCAGTTGGTGTGTCGTCGCGGTCGCCGGTCTACATGTTGACCTGCCAACCTCACCGATTAAGACATATTATGCAAAAAGAAAACTACCTACACGTCGAAGGAACTATAAACTGCACTCTAGGCTCGGTAGTATAGAGGGCAGTTCATAGTTTTTTTCTAATGACGATCGTTGTGAACAGTTTTAATGCGACCGCCATTAATTTAGCGTCTGTACAGTCTTAAATAACATACATTTTATTGTTATAATGAACCAAAATAGTACCATAGAACCAAAAAATTATAGGACGAATTAACAGCTATTGAATAATCCACAATCGATACGAGCAAAGTCGGGCAGGGCAACTAAGCTGCATAAATCACACTGTAATACCGCACGTAGACATCCCGACTGAAAAAAGCGCAGCACAATAGCTAGTTATCGATAATGCGGCCGCCGGGGGCGCCCGCGTCGCGCCCGGCGCGGCGCTAATGGCGGCCGCGGTTCCGGCGATATGAAATTTTTTCATTGTCCGACCCGCCTAATGTCGATGGACGTGTGCTGTCACACGGTATAAATGTGAAGTTGCTATTAAGTTTCACGGCGGTGTTCTTCTGTCATTCGAAATAATTAACTGTTAACCGTTGAAGTTAAGAATTGAACAAGTGAATCACGTCACATGATATCAAATATTATAATTTACACACTGGTTTTAATGAATAACCATATTGAGAAGAAAGTAGACAAGAAAAGCACATGCATGTAATACCAACTTGAAAAATCATAGGTAGAATCAACATTGCATAATTGTTATAATATGTTCCGAATGTAGTCAATTATGACTACATTCGGAATATATTATGGTCAGTGCGTTATTGCATTATCTAACAGCCCCTTAATCACCAGCTTATATTTGCTAAGAGCGGTGAATGTGGTAGGATATATCTCCGGATATATATAGGTAAATCTCCGCCTCTGTAGCGGGGTGCTAACGTACTGATCCCCGTCTGCAAAAGACCAGACATCATCCCCAACGACTCGACTTGGTTTATCTACATTGGTTACAAGTGGTCTATACGGTCTTGAAAGTCTAGAGGGGAAGCCTTAGGTGAAGCAGTGGACATTTAATTGCTGGCATGAATTCCCTTCAAAGTACAGTTCACCAAAAAGTTGTAAATATTTTATGTATGGGACCTACATCCCAAACTGTCAAACGATGAACATAATATGAAAAGTAGTGCTTTTAATATATACTCTATTGTGCACCGCCTGCGTCGGCGGTTTCTTAAACCGCATAGAGCATTAATAGTTCATTTATAAGTTGAAAGTTATCGAATGATTCCCTCTTTAGAAATTTCATATGTTGTGGGTGAGTGGTGAGTAAACCGGTCATAGCTTATGTATAAAAATTACTTTTTGTGTCTTGTCCATTGAATTATGCGATAGCGCATCGTTCATACGATGGGATCGGAACTTTGTACGCACGGAATCGATATAAGAAATGATATGGTCGGTTCTAGAGCGTGACTGTCATCGCAATTGAAACCGGGACACTTTGGGATCGTGAGCGAGACCGGGCTCGAGAACATGATTGGAAAGGAGCGCCCAATGCTGAAGATGAAGAAATTCATTGTACGTCCACCTGAATTAAAACTGCAGGGGAAAACTAGTATATACATCGAAATTATTCCCAGATTGACTGACCGCTTAAATGTCTGATCTACACGTAAACTTCAAATTGCGAAGAAAACGTATTCTTTTTTCTGATGGGGGCTAATACTTAGAAATCCAAAAAAGAAAAAAAGACATGTAACTATACCCAAAGATAATGATGAGCGGTCAATGTTTAAGGTATATTAAAAATTGTTCAATGCGATATGTGACGATATTAATCGAGATTTAGATGAAGAGCGGAATTAAACTTTATTAATGCACGCCGAGTCAGACGTTGATTAGATACTGTAGGTGCCTACCATAAAAAAATACTACATGTTTCGCAATCGTACTTCTTTTTTAATTTCGCACGGAACCTTAAATGTGCCAGGTTTATTCGAGCTTATCCGTTTTATCGTCTAAATACAGCCCAAACGCCGTCACTCCGTTAACGCTCCTTTAAAATCTTTAATATGACCTGTCCTATTGTCGACGTCATCGAATAACCAACTACAACTAAACCGGTTCCTAGGCCAGATTTAGGGAGCCATCAAAGTGGTCTTACACGGCCGCGACCCGCGCGCCCCCATAAACGGGACAGACACCGGAATTAACGGTCCGGAAACGGCATTAAACTTACGGGAAAAACAATTAACCCCGCCTATACGTATAATAGTTGTGTCGATAGTGTTGGGCGATATTTATACTCCATCGATATTCTGACCTGTTTGTTTGAAATTTTGAAAAATTAAAGTTTAGGACCTGTTACAACCGACTATTACATGGTAGAGACTCGTGTTGTTTAATGAACAAAATATGTATCAGGGTAATATTGTCTTCATAATGAAAATACATCGAGTTTGATTTTTATGTATTATTTTATTTTGTAGTGTTATTAAAAGACTGTGGGGATGCTGTTAAGAGTATGGTGATTTTCCGAAATTAAATAAAACTCAAAATATATATTCATTACCTGAAATCATGAACAACCAAAAAAAAACGTCACAGTGGAAGCCAATTTCAGGAGTAGACTGACAACGTTTGTATTCCGAAGATTTTTTTTAAAGTATTTTATTGTAGCTTAATGTACTTCGGAAATTATCTAATGCGCAAAATTATTTGCCACACAATCCCTTTCTATGTTTTGCACCTCGAGATTTTTATGAAAACCATAATTTTGATTTGACTGCTTGATTGGTGCAGTCGGTAGTGACTATAATACGCTGGGGACATGGGTTCAATTCCTGCACAAAACAAATATTTACTTGTTTCATTAAAAAATAATATTTGCCTTTATCTAGTTATTTCTATGTATTTGTACATATTTACAGAAGTATTTAAATATGTATTTTATCAACTATCTGGTACCCATAGTACAAGCCCAGTTGCTTAGTTTGGTACCAGACGGTGCTGTTCACATGTAGATATAATTATTTAAAAAAATTACCTTCCTTAAATAACATTTTTATCATTTATAATATTATACATAACTACGAGCGGTTAAAAATCGCATTGCTAAAATTGAGATCCGTTTTAAAATTTAAAAAACGTTTTTAAAACGGCCATCCCTAAATGTAATTCCCCGTGTTCCTAGGGGTTTCCATTTGTTTTCTGAAATCCTTTCTATTTATATTGAATTAATTAAAAGAGGTTCGGTTTTAGGCAAACTCTGTTAATTATTGGCTTTTATTAGCCTTTTATTAAAGAATTCGAGGAATAGCTTACTTGACAAATCGACAAAATTTTATTGCAATCTGTTACAGTGAATTTTATGATGTCGCTTTTCAAACTTTTTACAAGTTGGATATATGAAGAAAGTTATTTAATTTTTATCTTTTTTTTTTTGTCGACAGGTGGCGCATGGTTTCGGAACGAAGTATCATCGAGTAAAATAAGCACTTGAAAAGGTAATTCTCGATTATATATTCTTTGATTTATCTTTACTAAAAGACGACGCGTCTTAGCGAATTCTTCTATTTTTTGAAGACTTATGCAATTTCAAATTATTGATAAACAAATTATTTCTAAAGATAACTGTTTAGAGAGAATGTACTGAGACAGAAAGCACGTTGTTGTTTTTCCTATATTTGTATACTGATGAAGGTTAACTCTTATGAATATATTCATTATTTGTCATATTTAAGATAGACATACGTTGACATTAAAATTTCTTTCGTACCATTATTTGTTCTATCCCTAATTATATTGAAAACAATCTCATAAAATAAAACAAATAAAATGCGAGCAATCCTTATTCAATGGACGGATATGACACCATCGACCATAGACAAGCTTTATATAAGAATTTAAAACCACATTGAAACTAAATTTTATTTCAGCCATAACAACCGAATATCTGTAAATGAAAATATTCGTTTGATTTATTTTACAATAGCAGATATATTTTGTAAAATTACAATTACTGTTAAGGTAAAATGCGGAAAAATATCGTAAACTGTAGAAAGTGTAGTCAATTAATGACAACGAGGATCACCAGCGTTCAAAATACCGGGTAGCTACTGTTGGTTTTGCACGTTACGTATATGAGAATAATGATGCCACTCCATGCGATACTGGCCCAAAATGATATATCTAATTTATGTGCAAAGCGGATAAGGTGTATCGAATAATTAAATACCATTAAAATTATTCGATCTCCAACGAAGGTTTATTCAATAAAACATAAAAGTTATATAGGATTGCCTGTTATGAAAAGTGTCCCTGTATTATTTTTTTTTTTCTCCTTGTACATTTCTCCTTTGGAATATCGATTCGTACCTTCAATAAACTATTTTCTTCAATATTGATCTCGATGTTTCAGTATTTACCAAGAAATATTATTTATTGCGAAGTAGGAATTTTTCGTGCAATACCTCAATTAAAGCCTTATAGCGGCTTCCACAGTCGCAGACTGTCCTCGTTAATTAATGTGTACAAAAAGATAAAGTCTGTTACAATTTAACCAGTTTATTTTATGGCTACAAAACTGAATACATAAAATATTCCTGTACACGGTTACGATTTGCATACAAAATCCAGTGCATATGGAGAAATATTATGCAGTTGAAGCGCTCGCGCTCATTAAAAAGTCTGAGGGATGTGTATCCAATTATCTAGTAAAAAACAATTTACGATTTCATAATAACAAGTACACCATGATAAGGCTTTCCGTTAATTTTGCTTTTGACATTAATATAAACACATGGAGATTAAAAAATTAATATGTCCATAATCATGGAGAATTAGTATTCTGCATCCAGAGTAGTCACTTATTCAAAGAGTTATTTTAAACCCTTGATTGCGGATATCGGCATTATATGTGCTAGAACGCATTAAATTGAAGCTAATATAATGCTCGGGTCAGCAGTCCTTTACAGCTGAAGTGAAATCAAGTTTCGACGTCGACATATAATCAAAAATATATGGCCATTTTGCCTAATATTGCCTAATAGTAACCTAAAACCTATAGGGTACTTCCTCTTGACCCAGAATCATTAAATTGGCAAGAAGCAAGGACTCACAGTACAAGCACAGTAAAAAAATTAAAAATCATTAATTTTTACTTAAACTTACATTTTTTTTTTTGTTATAAAATATTACATTTACAGTAAGAACAGTGGAGTTAAAATATAGATCGTGAGGTTGACCAATGTATGCGAGAATATTTTTTAACTTTCCACTATGAGAAATTAAAATTTTCATAAATTCGGATGGTTTTAAAATATTTTGGAAAATTCTTAGAGAAAAGCAAAAGTTTCGAATTTCCTGCGGCCAATATCTCGCCAGTATCGACATCGAAAACCGACAAAAAACGTCGTGATTTATGATGGATGTAATAATATCTACATACGCAATTAAATTTATTTTTCATTTACTGTGACATAAAAAAGTGCCTTATTCAGGATCTGTCTCTATGCATTTTGCGTCATGACAGATAAAAAATGCTATCCATTCAAAGCACCTCGGCAGCCAGCGACAATAGGCGTGAAGAATAAACACACAGCGAAGCCTATCACGTAAAAGTACAGAATATTGAGAAAATGGTTGTATGCCTTTTCAGTATCAAAAAGCATGGTTATTATTTTAAATGAATCAGGAATTATAGTCAGCAAATTGGTAGTGGTCAGTAATACTAATGCCCTAGCACATGACTTTCACTTGTTCCATGGAATGGCTTATCTCTTAAATGAACTAAGTCGAGATATAATACGAAATAAAACGCCAAAGGCGTTTCAATTGTCTCCTCGAACGGCACAAAACGCTTATTAAACTAACTCTTAAAAATTGTACATACTATAATATAAAAGAAAATGTATGACTCTACAATTCGGTGTGAATAAATTTTCCTGTTATAAATCGTTACCACGTAAAAAAATTAAATCAAATCTTTTCATTGACCATTCTCATTAGGGGTGTCTACACGAGAAGCCAAAAAGAATTGATATAACAAGTGAACCGATCACGTGCGCCCGCACCGCGCGCCCGCGGCGCCTCGGGCGAAAATACGGCGGAAAAAATAGAAAATAGTCTCGACTCTATTTACAACGAAATCTGGCCGACCATATTTCACGGGGCGATATCCACACGCGGCCTTTGAATTATTTATACGGCTATAGAAATAAATTTATCTCGTTATCTCGGCGGCTGTATTTCAGCGGGGTATTGATAAAAGTGAATTGTGTCCAGTAATTCTGTCTAAATAACCCACGGGCGGGTCGGAGATTCTTTTTCCCTCGCGCCCGTCGACGGGGAGAAACTCGGTGTAAGTGGGTGATTTTCGCCAGATTGGGTTCTGATTGCGTGCGTAATATTTTCTCCTGTTCCGTATCAAAATTTACCAAAACGGAACACTCGTTATGTCATTTCTATGATTTCCGCTTGACAGAGCCTTTTTTCCTCTGAAATTCCGTAGCGTTTATAAGGAAGTTGTACACTCAATCGCCCGTCACAAGTAATTTAAGTTACAGATAAAAAGGATAACCAAAAAGGTTCTAAAAAATAAATTTTTTTCAATGCTCTTTCAGTACAGTAGTCTGATAAAAAATAAATTATACTTATATCTCTAAATACTATAAAAGAATGTAAATGACGCGCATCTGTTTGTCTGTTTAAAAATCTGTATTTGTTTTAAATGTCTGTAAAAATGTCTATTTAAATGTATAATCTTGGGTATCACTGAACAAATTTGGATGAATTTTATAATCATTTTCTGTATTTATTAATATATATATACACATATATTGTATACAATTACTTTAAGTAATACTTTATCGTATACAATAAAGTGATACAGAGTTCTAAACACGCTAGACGTATTCGAGTCCTGCTCTCGTAGTTAAGTCATACCTTTATCAATGTGAAATTCTATATGTTTGTTTGAATATATATAGTTATTAAAATATTTTTCACAAGAAATCGCTTGCTATTTGTTTTTATCGCAATACGTAGTTCCTCGTCCGCAGCGAAAATGGAATTAAACCTTACCTTTCGCTTTAAAATTGCACTGCTCGATTTAAAAATGCATATGATAGGAAAGCACCTCCACGGAGGGCGGTGCACTGAATTGAACAGTGATCGTGCTTCTATCCGTGATCAAGCATTCGTGAAGGAAGTGTGGGGGGCGATTGTAGAAAATCGACGTATCACACATGAGGAAATTCAAAATCGTTCAAAGATCGGTATGAGATGAATCCGAAATGGATCATGTCAATAATTCGAAGTGGACAAATCCCGTTGCTGTCGAGCAACAAGGATTCAGAGAGAACGCAACAGAATCGCTAACTGGTGTTCGAGGGCGAAGGCAAATCGAGTCGAAGGGGATAAAAGCTTAGCAAACGAAATTATGGTTTTTTCTTTCATACGAGTCCAGTTTACACGATTGCACTTGACGAACAAAAGAGGGCGCCCCGCGTTGGCCCGGCGCGCATTAGGGGTCGGTTACGACAAGCTTGTGGCTCGAATTGAAAACCCCGGTCGATCCAGTACGGCTCAAGTATGAAATCAGTATTTTTTTTTAATCGACAGAAATGCGTCTACCACTCAACTATGACCGGTGCTATTTATCAAAATGAATGACTTTGTCTGCAGATATATTTAAAATGTCCGTCTAAGATTTCGAAATTACGTACAGATTTTTTTTTAAGTCCATAGGATCATTTCTACGTTCCGGCATTCCAACAGGCCTTTTTAAAAATTTCGTCTAGATAGACAAAATGCTTAATCCCGGACAAACAGATGTTTGTCCGACTTTCAGAACGGCTATATCTATCTTGAAGGGGATGTTAACGCAAATTAGAAGAGCTTATTGGACTACACACAGGGTGCATTTCATCTCGAAAACATATTTTTGAGTTTACAGCATGAAATAAAAAAAACCCTTTCAAATTAGACAAAATTTTATTTTACGGGAAACGTGATTGGGATCGGAATAGCTATTGTTAGCTTGATTGATAGCGTAATTAATAGCGTGATTGATAATGGTCAGTCGATAAAAAAGATGAAGAAAGTCATACTAAGTCCACAGAACTCTGGCTGAATCTAGTTCAAAATAAAATTTATTTTGTAATATCAATAATAAATGCCCTTTACAGCATACAATTCCCGTCGGTACTTTAAATGTCATGAAAAGTTAGCATAAGATAGCGTACTTTCTATTTTTGTAACAAACTTTAATTTTAAAATCATCCCACAAAAGTAAAATACCTCTAAAGAACATTAGCATTAGGAACATTATCCTAGAACAGAAATAGACATAAAACCACTAAAAACTACATTAGCCTCAAAATTTTCGTGATGAGTGAAATAAAGGAAAAAACAGTTTTATTTGAACTTGAATTTTGTCACTACAAAATCACAACATAAAATATATCGTTTAGAATCTGCACATGGAACTGTACTACAACTCTATCAACCGTGGCAGAGAGCAGAAGAATTGAAATTTGGAAGTTGTTGAACGGTCAGCGGCAAAATTATTTTAATGCAGTTTATTTCAAGAAGAATTTTATAAAAAAAAAAAAATACTAATAGACACGTGATTTATATAATTATCACAAATAAACAAAATAAAGATGTTTATTTTCTTGTTTACACTGAGATACCCCATTTTTTTATCGCTTTGCCAAGATGTTTTTTAGACTAATTTCGAACAAACACTGGACACCACACACATATATCGGAGACGGTAGTTAAATTTAATATTCTCTGAAGGAAATAAATGCTTGAAATCAATTCGACAAATTTATTGCAAATAATGTAAATCCATGGAAGTAAATCTCAAAAATAAAAAACAAGGCTTACGCACTATTTCATTAGTATACTGTTTGTGAGTACGTTTATAAATTAGCAATAATGAAGAAAAATGAAACGTGCAAACAGATGTACATTATATGTACAACGCGTGCGTGTACAAAATATTGTATAAAGACCCAGTAAAATTCTCTGACGAAAGCCGCTTTGATGTGAAATAGGCTTTTCTAGCTAGAAGTAATATTTTGAAACTCTATCTAAATTCGATGTCGCCCTCCTGACAGCGGATTGAAGAAGTCAGTCCACAAAGTAGTTGAAGAAATTTGCAGATAAGATTAATAATTAAAAAAAAGGTACCTATATTTAATGTTTTCCTTGAAGAAAGCGAATAACATAAACCAAATAATGCTTTCCTCTCAAAAATCACGTAGCCAAAACCTGCCGTCGATCACTTCTGCCATTTTTTCAATAAAATTGACTATGTGCGATTAATTATCGCCCTATACTGGTTCTGTACGATAATAATGGTATATTTAAAGTTTTTTTTTATATATTGAATAGTAAACAGCAGGTCAATAACTATGAAACATGATTGCGTAAAAACGCAAATAATATGCAAATCGTTTATGACACTTCTTACTTTCGCACAAGTGTTACTTTAATTAAAAAAAAAAAAAAAAAATA
Source organism: Eumeta japonica (assembly GCA_005406025.1). Lineage (NCBI taxonomy): Eukaryota > Metazoa > Arthropoda > Insecta > Lepidoptera > Psychidae > Eumeta > Eumeta japonica. The sequence continues at coordinate 139,763 of BGZK01000723.1, forward strand.
ACTCCAAAAATTTCACCCCGCGTACCAGTACTCTACGTACAAAAAAGTAAGTGTACAAAATTACTATATTATTTTATATCTATATACAAAATCAATTAATTTAACAAAAATAAATAGATTAAACTATTTATTAAATAACAATGTACCAATGACAATTTATAACGTAAACAAAAAATGTACAGAAGCAAATTATTTTCTGTGATAAGAATTTGAAGAATATATGTCGATATATTGACTTGTAGAAGGTAAAATAAGTCATAATTGTTATAATGGAGAATTTCACAAACGAAAATTAATTAGAGATGAAAAATTAAGCCATAATTGTCATTCAATAACTTAAATAAACTTATTGTGCCGTTTTCTATACATTTCTGATCGCTGTTCGATAATAATTCGATTACGAATCCGAGGCTTTTTTGATTATCTGAAACACATCTTATAGTTATGTTGAGTTCAAAAGTTATTCTATTGAGATAATTGAAACAATTTTTGTAGTAGTTATTGAAACAATTTTTAAAATGAAATAAAATTCAATGTTTCTAAGTATTAATAGACTACATATTATTAAGCAAGACTCAATCTTTCTATTTAATGAATGAAATCACCTCTGATAATTGTATAGAATTCAAAGTTATTACGGCTTGCTGTACGAGACTTATTTATAAAGAAAAATACCCGATTGTGTGGGATTCAAGTTTTTTTCATGAATTGAAATACTTTTTAAGAGCAGGTATTTAGACTTAAACTCTAACTCTAGCACACTTATAACGATCACGTGACACGTAAAATATTCATACATCGAACCACTTCTACGATTGTGTAAAATTCTACTGTGATACGTTACACTACCGCGTACCGTCGATTTCTTAAATGTCGTAGAATAACTAATATGATTATATAGTGCTCATTTTTTTACGTATTTAAGTAGTACTTACAATTACGATTATGTAAAACTTTGTGATGATAATGTGTAATATTATAATCTAAATCTAAATACATATATAAAATGCTAATATTCGTTTGTAAAGACAAGTTTTCTATACGCCAGCAATTCCAATCAACTTCCCGTTGGGGTGGTAGACACCCCTTGGTCTTACGGTGAGAGTAAGGGAGTTTGGTCCCGGTGGGAGGAAGTGGGTCGTTGTGGGTGGCGAAAATGTGAAAAAATATATATCTGTCCTTTTCTAACTTATGAGAATTTCTGAAAATGATTTAGAAAACTCCAAAATGTATGCCGCTATTAAAATCGATCCGGAGTGTTCTAGAAGCTTTTAAAATTTCTGGAATGATCTAGAAAATGTCTGTAACTATTACAATTGGTCTGAAATGTTGTGGAAGGTCCTAAAAAATTTATAAAATAAATTACTTCTCTAACTCATAAGGACTTCTAAAATTTTCTAGATTTTGTCGTAATATTCTAGAATACTCTGGAACGATCTGCTATTATCAAAAAAAATCATAAAGATCCAGGGTGGTCTGTCACTAACGCAAATAATCTTGAAAGTTCTAAAATGTTCTTTAACATTCCAGAACGATCGAGAAAATTGAAAAATAATTTGAAAATTCTTAAAAGATTTTAGATACGCTGTCATTGTTGGCAATAATCTTGAATGTTCTGGTTATAATAATTTCGTTATATGATGGCATAGAAACCGAAATCAGAAAGTTTTCGTCAGTTTGATTGTAGACGCTTGCCTGCAACATGCATTAACATGCAGCATGCAACCCACCGCTGACCCTCGAATCTGCCTCTCCACTACGAATCTCTATCCAAATGATTGAATATTGATTCCAGAGGATTGACAGATATCGAACACCTAAGCAAGTGTTATTTATTATTATAATTATCTAATTCCGCCGACTACTACAACTTCCGTCTACTATGGATTTCCGCGAATTAACACCTCATACAATACAAAGTTTGATTGTATTTGCAGTTGAGAGAAGATTAATTGAAATTAAGTGTGAACAGTAATTAAACAAATTCCAGTGATTTTGACAAGAGATAAAAAAAACGAACTGTTTGAATATTCTAGTGTTCTGGTACTAAAAATTTTGATATCCGATGGTATATAAACCGAAACTCAGTAACTTTTCGTCAGTTTGATTGTGTTTGCAGTCGAGAGAAGATCAATTGAAATTGAGAGTGAACGGTAATTAAACAAATTCAAGTGATTTGAACAAGTGACAAAAAAAAAAACAAAATATCTGAATATTCTAGAGTGCTTTAGTGCTAGAAATTTCGGTGTATTATGGTATATGACTCAAAATTCTGTGACTTTGCCAGTGTTATCATAATAACAATCAAGAGATTAATTTTGTGTAACCTTATTACATAATGCCAAGGCGTAAAAAAGTATTTACAAAACCTCAAGTGGATTCAACAAGAAGAAAAGTAGCACGTTGAATTGAAACAGAAGAACAACGAGAAAACAGCTTTCTAATATTCGTAAAGTAGTGAAAAGAATTAGAGAAAATTTAACCGAAGAAGAACGAATACATATTAACGAAGAAGTGCTATCCCGAATGAGAACTCTTAAAAAACGTCAATCTGCTGAGAAGTGGAAAATAGAAGAAGTAAAGAAAAAATGGCTACGTTGTGCAAAAAACGGGCTATAACAAGTAAAATTGAGAATTTAGAACTTCAAGCGTTCCATTATGATTGCAAAAAAAATACAATGCACGTTCAAATGTTGTCATCAGAAAAATGAATACGGTATGCGAATATTATTATGGGACAAAATTTAAAAGCGAAATTGCTGGTTTGTGCTGCTTGAGTGGTAAAGTCTATTTACCAACATTAGATTACCACCATTACAATTACTTCCATATATGAATGGATAAACAACAGATACCAATGATTTTCTTTGAAATATACGTCGATACAACTGTTGTTTTCAAATGACTTCGTTTGCAGCTTTATTAATATGCCACGAAAAAAAATTACAGCCCGGTTTTCAAGGATCAAGGCCAAATTTATTACCGAGCAGGCTCACTTCTGCCGATGTTCAGTGAAACACCAAAATTTCTTCTCAGTATGCTTTATTGGTAACGAGGAATTTGAAAGAGATCAACGTTGCTCTTACATTCAAGGACTACAACGAGATATTTTTCGAAAATTACAGCGTCTACTTCTTGATCATAATCAATTAATAAATGTGTTTTAAGACTTCTCTAGACCAAATGGTTGCAGATAATTATAAAATCGTCATTCGAGTAGATAAAAGACCAGCCGGTCAACGCGAACGAAGGTTCAATGCACGAAATTGCAATAGTGATTGTTGATAACGAATGTAGTCGTCGTGATATTGTTATTCAACGCAAGGCAAGTAATAAATTGCAACATATTTCTAAAACACATCGTAGTTATGATGCACTACAGTATCCGGTACTTTTTTGGCACGGTGAGGATGCTTATCACTTTAATATTCAACAAATAGATCTACTTACAGGTGTCGAAACTAACAAAAAAGTATCAGATATGCAATTTTATGCTTATGGAATTATGAATAAAAATAGTGAATATAAGCATATTTTAAATTGTCGGCAGTTATTTCAGCAGTTTATTGTAGATATGTGTGCTAAAATTGAGACGGAAAGATTAGAATTTATTCGCCATAATCAACAAAAGTTGCGTTCGGGTGAATACATCCATTTAAGAGATGTTATGATAGATGATGTAAACGTCGATAATATGGGAAAATTGGTCATCTTGCCATCTACGTTTACTGGAAGTCTACGTCACATGCATGAATATGCTCATGATGCGATAACTCATGTTAGAAAACACGGCCGACCAGATTTATTTAAAACCATGTGATTCTTCATGGGTGGAAATCAAAGAAGAATTAAAATATGGACATACAGTCAGCGATCGACATGATATTGTTGCCTGGGTTTTTCCTCAAAAGCAAATCAAATCTATTGACGCTATCGTGAAAAATAAAATATTTGGTACTGTTATTTGCTGAATGTTTTCAATTGAATGGCAGAAACGAGGACTGCCACATTCTCACAACTTAATTTGGTTTCAAAATAAAATTCAACCGAATCAAATAGATGATATCATCAAGGCTGAGTTTCCAAACCCGGAAGAAGATCCTGATCTTTATAGTATAATCGTAAAAACATGGTTCATGGCCCGTATGGTGAATTAAATATAAGTTCTCCGTGCATGAAAGATTGAAAATGTACGAAACGTTATCCGAAGCCATTTTTAACGAACCAGTCACAGGCGAAGACGGATATCCGAAATACAGACGTCGATCACCAGTACAAGGCAGATTTACGGCTAAAATTAAGATATGAGGCAATGAAAAAATTCAAGTTAACAATCAATGGGTGGTTCCCAATGATTTTTAAAGTAAATTGATAAAGTATGTAAGCAAATATATTAATAAAGGCAGTGATATGGCTGTTTTTACGGTAACCAAAAAAAAAATCAGCATGATGAGATAGTACAGTATCAAATGGGTCGTTACATTAATGCCAAAGAAGCGACTTGGCGAATTTAAAATTTTCCAGTACACGATCGAGATCCGCCGGTTCTCCATTTATCCGTCCACTTAAAAAATGGATAACATGTATTTTTCCCTACAGAAACGGCACAAAAAGTTGTGACGGAACCACCAACACGAACAATTTTAACAGCTTTTTTTGAACTATTCCAGAGAGATCCATTTGCTAAGACTTTACTCAGAAGTACCAAGCTGTTATACATGGGATACAACAAATAAACAATTTAATCCTTGAAAGCGTGGAATGCCAGTAGAAGAACATGATGGAGTGTACAAAAATAACACAATAAGACGAATCTACACAGTGCATCCAAAAACGCTGAATGTTTCTATCTACGTATATTACTTCACACTATTCGTGGCCCAACGTGTTTTGAAAATCTAAAAACTCTCAATGGTTACATTTGTGAGGCATATCGCGAAGCATGTCAAAGATAGGGTCTACTAAAAAACGATAATCATTGGGAATTAGCTATGAATAAAGCAGCCCAAACGGCAACATGATATCAAATTCGTGAGCTATTCGCAATTATATTAAGGACATGTAATCCTTCTAATCCAAATCGACTATGGCTAAAATATCGAGAAATTATGAGCAATGACATCTTGGCTGAGCTACAACAAAACTCGGACTTAGAAATCAATTTTAACGAAAAAATTTTTAACAAATCTTTGATATTGATAAAAGGTAAATATTTAACAATATCTAACCAAACGTTAATACAACTAGGTTTTCAATCTTTTAAACGAAGTCATTTAGATGCTATGAACAGTGAATTTTTAAGAGAAACAAATTATAATATTCACGAATTGAACCTTTACATCCTACACAATAGACTCTCTATAATTGAGAGTCAAAAACAAGCATATGATATAATAATGGATTATTATAAAAAAACAGCAAGGTGGTATAATATTTTTAGACGCACCTGGCGGTATCGGAAAAACATTTTTGATAAATTTAATTCTAGCTGAAATCCGTGCAAATAAAGAAATTGTTCTCGTCCTGGCATCATCTGGGATAGCGGCAACACTTTTTATGGTGGACGAACAGCACATTCTGGTTTAAAATTACCATTAAATGTAGGTGACTATTAATTCCCGGCATCACAAAATCATCAGCACGTGGACAAATATTGAAACAGTGCCAAGCCATTATATGGGACGAAAGCACAATGGACCGTAGAAAATCACTAGAAGCACTACATAGAATACTTCACGATTTACGCAACAACACAAATGTAATAGGAGGTGTATTGTTAATGCTATCAGGCAATTTTTGTCAAACATTACCTGTCATTTCGAAATCAACGCCTGTGGATGAAATTAACGCTTGCTTAAACGAGTTGGTCATCTGGTAAAACGAAAAAATAATTAAATTAATAACAAATATGTAGGCGAAAATTTCATGAGATTAAAGGGCACAAGAATTTTCTGAAAAACTTTTACAAATAAGAGAGGGCACCTATCCAATAGATACTGGCCAAATCACATTAACTAATGAGTTATGTAATGTTGTTGAAACACCGGAACAACTTGTAAATGAAGTATATCTAAGTACTGTTGAAAATTATGCCAATTCAGAATTGTTACGAGAACGAATTATTCTAGCCACGTAGAACGCCATTGTCAACGGCATCAACGACATCATCCAGGAAATGATTGCGGGAGAAGAGAAAATCTACACGTCAATGGATACAATGACTGATGAACGAAAAAGAATCAATTTCCTTACTGAATTTTTTAAATTCATTAAATGTTCTAGGAGTTCCATTACACTGTCTTAAGTTAAAAGTTGGTTCACCAATTATTTTATTACGAAATCTGAACTCGCCGAAACTGTGTAATGGTACGAGACTCTGCATCAAACAGCTACAAAATAACATCATCGAAGCGAGTATAATGACTGGTAAAGAAAAAGGACGGATAGTACTTATACCACGGATACCTTTAATATCAAATGGATTGCCCTTTACTTTTAAACGTTTACAATTCCCGGTGAAGTTGGCTTACATCATAACTATCGGTAAAGCACGGCAAACATTCCAATACTGTGGCGTTGACTTAAAGGAATCATGCTTTGCACACGGCCAGTTATACGTCGCATGCTCACGAGTAGGATCACCTCGAAATTTGTTCATTTACAATCCAGACAATGAAATTATAAATGTAGTCTATAAGCACGTATTGTAGAAAGAAATTAAAAAATATATAACTAATATGATAAGGGTAAATATATAATATAATATGTAATATGTATAAAACATAAATTTTCCTTTTACTAAGGTGTTTCTTATTTTAACTTATAATTATTTCAATTCGTCAATTAGTTAATTGATTTGATATACTCTGTACACCGTATGTTCAATGGTCAAATAAGTCTCTTAATATCTAAGATAGAAATCTATAATGTCTACGTTAAAAAAAGGCTCATAAATATTTTTTATGACATTAAATATGTGATGTATTTCAAACCCGAGCAACGCCGGGTATCGCTGCCAGTATTAACTAAATCGCGATACCTTATATCGTGATGTAGTTAATTTATTTAATATTTCGTGCCAACGGAGTGTAAATTCCTTTTCTTTTGTCATTTCAGTAAACGTAATAATTAATTAACTAACACTTGAACTATTATAGCCTCATTTAATTAAGTTTAAGTGGCTGTTGGTGTACTGCTGTTGTGGGACGAGTTTATGCTAAACGAATAGCTCGTAATGGAGCTGACAATCGTTTAATTACAATTCATTCGATTAAATTAAGACAGGATCACCTTCGTATAATTGTCTGCTAAGTTATTGTTGATACACTCACTGGCAAGAATATATGTGCGTAATAAGCATCCAGAGACATTCATGCGTATGTTATGAAACGATCATTTGTTTATGGAAATAAAATAAGTAAATAAGTTATTCTCGTCGGTGGCTTTTTTCGAAAAACTTAGTTTCCTATTCAGAAAACACCAAACGTACGGAACCGTTTCGACACTAAACAGCACAAACTACAATATTTACATAAGATTCTCGTTTTCGAAATTATAAATAGCTATTTACTTAGTTTTGGGAAAGGTGTAGAAACGAAAAAGATTCGGTGCGCGATGGTCAAGCTCGAGCCGAACTCGCGCAGTTCCGTAACGAATTTTTTTGTCGCGCGTCTCCCTCGCATCCATCTTTTCAACTTCTTTTAACAACCAATGTATATATATGTGCAAATACATAACAGCCGAGGCCATAAATTCGTAGAAAATTAAAATATTTAGAATTTTCCGTATAACAAAAGAAAGGTATGTCCCAATTTGTTGTCATCAGAAATTTCGCAAGTAATATTTTCATAAATACCTTTTTTCACCGCTTAGAAATTTATAAAATTTGAATTCCACTCGAAATACAAATATAATTCAGTGTTTTTTGTTTAGTGCTATTACACATATATTCTTTAATAATATAAGTATTAAAATAAAACATAAAAATCGATTTAATAATTATATACGTTGGTAGCTTCACACAATAGCTTCACACGCTCTAAAGGTTTTCGAAGAAATCGGTTGAGACAAACGGACAGACGCGCTGCTGATGCCACAACCGTTCAACTTCCTTTTTCTTCTGACAACGCGTAACTCTAGGGACCCACCGAAAACTTCGCCGCCATTAAAAGCGCCTTCGCGCTGTATTACGCAAAATATATTTCAAATCCCGACAAACACTTCCCTCCGCGGAAAACTTGCCGCTCCCCCGCCGCCCCGCGCCGCCGCCCGCGGGCCGCGGACACGGAAAGGCTCTTAAAATAAATTACAATGCAAAACGGTAAATACCTGTTACGAATATTAATCCGTTTGAGAAATACTACCGATTATTTTAACGCGACGCGCCTTAGCGATCGGAAATGGACGCTCGATGATCCGACACGGCAGCGAAATTGATTCGCTAGGTGTCGCGAGCGCTTCCCTTTCTCGCCGATTTTTGTGAGAACAGCTGGACGTACAGACTTGTCCAGGAATTGGACTATGTCGGTTTGCGATACAAGCCCGATCGCTCAGCTCCGAGCTCCTTTTCTAAGGCATCCTAAAAAAAAAGATTGCTCAGAGACAATCATGCCGTATTCCACACATGGCAACTTCTTTTTAAAGCTTAAGGTTTTACACAACTTACATGTATTTACACCGCTTTAACTAAATGTATCTCACTTGAGTGAGTTCGTTTAGAAATTGAGTGGTATAATGCAATTGTTGTACTTTTTTGGAACCAAGTGACGTGGTTTGAGGTAAGGGTTGATTGACAGAAATCGTAACATAACGGAAAAGTGTTATGCCCCCTTCATGCGACTTTCCGTTTATCTCTCTGGTTTGAAATTTATTATTTAGTTTTTTTTTTTATAATTCATAATGTACTATTTTTATCTGGCTATTAAAAAACGAACGTTTTTCCTAAAATATTTAATGGAAATCTTTGATTTTATTCCTTACATTGTATTATTTATATTGATAAAAAAACGTGGCTTCTAACAGGGATCTCCGATCGCAAATTTAGTTTTTTATATTTATCTAGTTGTATAAAAAAATAGTTTCACATTTTTAACATTTTTAATGTACTAGGTGAACAATTTCTGTCACTTTTGACAAGACATTAGGTTTGATTCGTCAGATTTCAAAATGAAATTAAAAACACGTATTTGTAGTTGTTATTAATGTGAGCATAGTTGTTAAGCCGACAAATTGTCCGTCAGACTTGGGTGAGCTGCGAGAGCCAGCTTAGACTGACTCATCATTAACATTTATGTGCCAAAAGTCGCCCATCATTAAATCAGCCATATTTCGTATAATTTAGCGTAATAATACGAACAACTACGCTAAATAATATGTACTAATAAATTATGATGTTGATAAATCAGACAGTTTGTCTATCCGAACGGTTGTATCATTTTCTTAAGTGGTGAGCAATACCAATTTTCTCAAGCGGAAAATGATGTCATTATTAATAAAAAATAAAATTGCACATAAGTTAAAGGTGACATTTAAATGCGAAGATATTAAAAATAGTTTTTTATAGTATTCTGTATTTTTTGCATAACAATATATAAATTATACTGGTGGACCAGACAGACTTTGTCCTGGCCGAACGTCGACTTGGCCGCTCTTAGCGGGTTCAGCTAACGCTTTTTCGATAATCCATATACCATGTGACATTTGACACCAAGTTTGATATTTCTATGTTTTCGTTTGGTCATTTTGTGATTTGCTGTCGCCCAAAGGATAATTAGAAAATGAGTGCAATTTCTCAACGGTCTTTAGAAAATATTCTATTTCATGTATATATTCGGAACACAGCGACCAAAAATCGAAATGTCGAAATGGAACCAAGCAAGAGACTTGTACATATATATATTGATGCGCAGGTCAAATGCCACAGAATTCATTAGCGCCACTTGACCAGCGTACAAAAACTTAATTATGGATTATTCTCAGAAGTTCAAATGTTCTTGAACTTTCATGAAGATTTGAACGATCAGTTATTCGTTTTAATAAATATTGACAGTTTGTGGGGTGTTAAATTATGGGGTTATATCCTGATATGCGAAAAAAAATTTCGTCAAAAAAATTTAAAAATATCCTATAAACCATCGCATCGTCATCTACAAGGTCCAATTATGAATTTAAACCATCTAAACTAAAAAACACACAAAAAAAAATATTGTCATCGGTCCAGTCGTTCTAGAAAAGTTCATTAACCAACTCACGTACTTAAACATTATACAAAAGTAAATCACTTCCTTAACAATGCCCATTAAAGTCACTGACAATGTTAAGGTATTACATAAATTTTCGCAATTAAAAAAAAACTAAACAAAGTTAAATTTTATTTTTAGTTGATTGATTAATAAAATATATGCATTTACGTTTAAATCTACTTGATATTTTCTTAACAGATAAATGAAATTGAACTGTCTGTTTGTCTGGAATTTTATACTTTTCAGCTTCAATTTCTTTTTATTTATGTTTGTGTATTTGTTAAGTAGTAAGTAGGTAAAAAATAATTTATCCGGAAAAGTTATTGTCTGTCTGTACAAACTTTTTTAAAAAGATAACAAAGTTACTCATATGAGATAAATACATAATGTTACATAATAATAATACTGGAATACATTTTGGGTTTATTTTGTTTGAAAAAAATAATTTTATAACGTCACCGATCGATAGCGAGACTGCGATTGACACCGAAAACGTCAAGTGTATCAGACGAAAATTAGCCGATAACAACAATTCGTTTCAGCGAATTCTGGCATGAATCAACGACGAACGTAACAAACTCTATGGCATTTGAAATCGTTCAGTGTCCGTTTTCAGGTTACTCTGCAACGAGATCACATAAAAAAAAATCTTAAATTATGTCGCAGAATCTTCTTGTATAGCTATAAAGTTGCTTAGCCCGTGAGTGTGGTACACTCGTACGCATAAAAAATTGTCAGGGTGGGCACTGCGGAGCAACGACTAGAGCATTACGCGACGGCGCGCCGAGTGCGTCGGCGGACCGGGGCCGACCATTTAACCGTGGTCCGGTATCGTTGCTTTGCTCAAAATAATTGGAAACGTGGGGCCGTATGGACCTTCCAATCAAAAACCCGAGTAATTCGTAATATAAAGTTATAATTACAACGCGAATGGATTACGAGTGTGTTAAACAAGTTTTGTGTAAAATTTGTTTCGGCTTTCATAGAAATTATAACATCGTTAATTATATTATTAATTAATTTTAAGTCTCAAGTGCTATATTGACAGAAACATTTCGTCCCTTAATTTGACATGCATTCTAATGTTTTATAAAAAGATAGATATATTATAGGATCGTACATAAAAAAAAATAGCGAAAATAAATAAAAGTAACAACCTAATCTACGATAATATTAAATTTCAGTCTTTATACACGGCTATACTATGGCACTTATTACATAACATTATTTTTTATATATCTTATGTTGTACACATAAATTAAACATTTCTTTATTTCTTTAGATTTATTTATCTCAAAGTACACAAAACATATTACAACCATTATAAAATTGTATGGCAAAATATAATTCATATGAAATTTGATTTAAACCGTAATTTTTATATATGTGTTTAAAGCATGCTTAGAATAAAAGATAAACTAAATAAAAAAAAGACAATAAAAATTAACAAAGAAAAAAAAATGAACAAAAGCACAAATAGTCTACATTACGAAATAAGACATAGTATATACTGCGTTTGAACGAATACATCGACACAAGCACCCGCGCCGGCGTCGGCGGTCAGGTCGTTATACAGGCGGGTATATGATTGTACAAGTACACATTGTTTTTGTGAATGAATGAAAATGTTCTGGATGTTTAAAATTTATGGAGAGTATTAAAATTCAGCTATGCTAATAGCTTAGGCGAGTCTACCGAGGAGTATAAAATTTTATGTGAATAAATTTGATCTATTTGCTTACGATGCGTTGTTATTGACTGTACTTTAACCGCAGAGCTTTAACAGTAGTCAGTGGAGGAGTGGCCGAGATTCTGTCGGAAAGAGAAGAGTTTGACATAAATTCTTTATACAGTTTTAATGTGCTTATTATGTACTAAGGGGACCATATTGAGCTACCATATTCTAAGATACTTCTAATAAGTCAATCAATCAACCAAAATAGCTTTATTTCATAGCTGATAGAAATTACACTTGAAATACGTCATAAACGATTGTTTTCGACATTAAAATTATCTTCTAACTTTACGTTTCTGTAAAGTTAAGTTTCAGAATGTATTACATTCTGTAATACAATTTTTTAAGAATGTATTACATTCTGTAATACATTCTTAAAAAATTGTGTTACTTCTTGAATTTTATTGTACACCTGTGACGGATCCAAGCAGTTAATTAGCCTTTTTAACAATCATAATGTAATCGTGAGGCAAGCTTATCATCAAAGATAGTACCAAGATCTTGAACTACAAATTTACGTTGTGGTATAGAATGTGAAAGTTTATATTCATCAGTTATTATGTTGATTTTTTTGAGTAAAGCAAATTATAAAGTATTTTATTTTTATTTCCATCTTCTAACTATTTTATCCCACTTTTGCTTTAGTTTAGTTATTACTTATGTTGTCAGTTTTAGGTCCACATAAATAACATCTCCAAATTTTAAAATTTAGTGAGTCCCAAGTCCAATTCGACGCGGCAATAGCTCGTACTTCCGCCTTCGGTAAGATTTTAGCGCCGAATGACGGCACCTCTTGTAATTAGAATGGCCCGCAAATGTAGTATATTGCATTTTGAAATTAAACATTTTATTTTTATGTCGTATCCAAAGTTTCCAATTAAGGGTTTTAAAAAAAGTTTTGCTTAATCTAATCTTGTTTTTACCCAATAATTCTATAAAATATCACAGAAATAACTCAAATCGATAATATATGCCTGACCAAATTAATAACGTAATGGCACTCGGCATACTTATCGCGGGTTACACTAAAAGTAAAAACGTAATTCGTTAACATAATCTGTAAGATTTGACAGCCTGTCCATACATGATCTATCAAATCTTACAGATTATTTTTGTAATTATGTTTTTAGGGTTCGGAGCCAAAATGGCAAAAACGGAACCCTTATAGTGTCGTTATGTCCACCCGTCCGTCCGTATGTCCCATGCATTTTACTCAAAAACTACAAGATATATATTGATGAAATTCGGAGTATAGGTGTCTCGTACAAGCCGCTACTTAGTTTGATAATTAAATAACAAAAATAAATATTTCCAGGGTGGGGCGCTCCATACGTGTAACAGAAGCCGAAAGAAAGCTTTTCAGCCAACATCAACGTGTAGCACATATTTCGACATTTTTTTAAAAAACACTTCAATTTTCTAAGAAATTTTTTTGACAAACTGAATATTTTCAGAAATAATTGCTCTGAAAGTAGCAGAAAATGTGCCCCCTCTATTTTTTAAAAAGTACATTCAAAACGACTAAATTACTTATACTTATTATGTGCAGGAAAAAACGGGAAAAAGTGTAACATCGCAGTTTTTTTCATCTATAGTGTATTTCTTTGTAGTAACGGCTTCGAAACCCTGCAGAGAGCATGGTCCTACATGCTCTTGGCTGGCTTTTTACTTTTGGTGCAATCTACCGTTACTGTGGTGTCAATCAGTGTTCATAACTCGTGTGTTCATTGTGAACTGATTTATTTTTTGGGCGCTCCGTCCGCCTATTTTTGTGCCCACTATCAAAGCTTTTTATATCCAATTAGAGATGCGCTTGGTAATTGGTCAATTATCGCCTATAGCGATCGTCTACTATCATATGGTAGACAATTCTCAACGACGACCTGCCCTACGGTAATCGGGAACGACAGTGATACCGGGATCGCGAATAGCAGAGGAAATAGACTCGGATTTAGATTTTGAATGAAATTCAGAAGTAATATTCTGTTTCCAAGCGGTCGCTATTTATAGCTTATCTAGTATATAATAAAAATTGAGCCAAAAATTACAATTGCTTGTTTTTATATTTAAATAAAATTAAGAATCCGTGCCATACCGTAGATATGGTACGTGTTGTTTAAATAGTCTTTCAAGCTCTGCTAGTTCACCAGTGTACAATAATTGCTCTTATAGACAATGAGGTATTGAGTCGTTTTTTTTTTCAATAATCATTGATGTATCACTTTCAAAACGTTGGCGTTGATGACGTGATGTATTAAAATCGAGTTTTCGTTCGCATGTCTTTTGAAACGATAAAGATATTTTGTTGATTCTTAAACTATGAAAAAATGTTTCATTAATACTGTTACATCTTATATTTTTTTGTTATTTTTTTTTATAGAAATAGAGAGAGAAGCTTCGAGAATATCTCAGCTAGTCTCTAAATAACGTCCCAAAAAAGTAGTGTAATCTTGTCCTGAATAATAATATTTTGTTTATTTCCTTTTAATAAACGGTTCGATACACAAGTCTTACAAGGAAAATTAATGTCATATAAAATACTGTTCTTTATGAAATATTTTAACGGAACATTCAACGAGCAGGAGTCACGCTTGACTACCTCCCTCACCTTCCCCCGGCTCGAATGCGAACGTGAACGCGTGCGGCGATAATAAAACGGACGAAATATTCATACAATATTAATACAGCGACGTAAAAAGGGAAGGAACAATAAAAAGCGATGCTTTCCCGCTTAACGCTGGAACCTGTCAGGGCTGTTATGAAGGGTCCGACAGACGCTCCCCTGCAGCCCGCTCGCGGGCGATCGCGCGCGCCGTTACATCCTCGTAACCGAGGCGCAGGGAAATGGACTTGTTTTCGTTTTACGGCGCGAAGGACTAATATTATCTTGGATTTCCAGCCAAACCGTCTCTAAAATTACCTTTCTCGGTCTTTTGACGTTTAAACGTCTTCTCGGTCGTTAGGTACAGCGACAGGCTCGTCACATTTTCTTGTGTTACGAAATACCGTCAGATTTCTATCACTAATTATTAAGGAACTATTTATGCAGTAACAACGGTTGAGGTCGCAATGGATAGAGCATGTCTTACGTGTTTATCGTGTAGTGCTTGTTTTTCCCGTGACGTCATCGGGCTAGTTTAAGCGTTTGTGCGTGTTTGTTATGAATTAGCGTCATGTAAAATTTCAATTACGGAAGAGTGAAAACTTAATTAGGACGTTGATTCGTAAATAGCTTGATAAGAACAACTAGAACTCAAAGTAAAACAATGAAAATATTCTCCGAAATATATGTAAAAATCGGTATTAAATTGAAAATAGCAAAAAATTAAATATGTCGTCTCATATGAATTTTAAATATGTGCGTAATTGTAGAAAACGCAAATAAGAGAAAAGCTCACATCAAAAGGAATTAAAAAACCTAACATCAAAATGCAGAGCTATTGCTATGTTTTTATTCCGACGTTTTCACGTAAAATCTACGACACAGACCTTGACTACACCTTAGTATTTTTTTTGTATTCAGCCGTCTTTTAACGCATGTTGTACTAAGAATTATCAAACTACAGTCTTTTTTTAGAAGTAGGCACCCTTACTAACACCAATTCGTGTAAATATGGGTGCCTACTTCTAACCTATCATTTTTATCTTGGACCAAAATTAGTTTTCAACATTATTGTTGTTTACGTTCGTAGTCAATGACTCGATTAATGCAAAGCAAATGGTTTATTTAAAAAAAAGAGTGTGTGTACTTATGTACACGCGTTAGAAGTTATACTTCTTTGGCGTATGAATAATATTTAAAATAACTCAAATGCAGTAGTAATCGACAATAAATATTAAAATCAATCAAAACGATTTTGTTTAATTGAAAATGTTTTATTAACGTAACAATATAACAATACAGTACAAATATATAATCATTATTCATTATGTGAATGAGTCAAATACATTTAAAAAGAGTGTGTGTACTTATTATTCAATTATTTGTTAGAAAAATAATAAGTTCGTTAGAAATATATCTATATATTATACTTACATGGTTAACCTCTAATATTTAAAACACTTCAAATTTTCACAATTTTTCACAACACAATGTTAAAAGTTTACAAATAATGTTTATATATATAATAAATTGAACAAAAATAATTATTATAGAAAATTAATACTCAAAATTGATTATTCATATGAATACTATATTTTGCAAGAACTGGGTTATGAATATAAGTACTATGTAATATATAGCATGAACACTCTGTACTATGTACTATATAGTATGAACACTCAGTATTGTAACTATATTCAGTGTTGAAAATATATTTTTTTATTATTTCTATTCTGTGGCTAACTTCATCATGTCGTTTGTGCGCGCGCAGCTCACAAATTCACTCTCATCCAAACGTGCCAAAAGAAGTATAACTTCAAAAATGTATATTAGACTGAAATCATTAAAGTTCACAAATATCTGTACTCATAAATATATAATAAAAATCATTAAAGTTAACGAATACCTGTACTGACAAAGAAAACCTTTTTTACCGTGCAAGCCGAAATGTGAGATCAGTTGTCGAACTGTCCTCCAAACAAATGCACATCTTTTACACTCTTCCTCACGATCTTAAAAACACTAGTCATATTCCAGACTAAAAGTAACTAATATGAACATATTAGTTACTTTTAGAACTTACAGTTTAATTGTAACGGTCGAAACGAACTAGTGAAAGTTAACTTTAATAAACACTGTTATTTGAAACGAGGTCCGTTGTGCTCGAAACGCGGCCTTAGTTCTTATAACACTGTCGACTAACAAATTCACTGTGTCCTAACAAAAATCGGAAATTTATTACGAAGTCGAAATTGACATCTATTTCCCAGGGTGGTAGGCAAAAAACAATAGAACTTCAATTTAATACGATCTTTACATACCTTGTGCCCATACTTCGATCACAAATTTTAGTTGACGAATTCATATACTAATTACAATTCAAATAATTTATCAGTTAGTTTATTGTGCATGAGATCGTACACGAAAAACAACTACCCATAGAATGAACAAAACATAAAAGAACCTTAAGTTGAGTCCAAAATGCAATTATTGCACTTGACGTGCTCTCTGCGCACGCTCCTCCACGGCTGCACCTCTTTCGACCTCCCTGAAAATTACAACCGCTGAATTACTACACTGAACAATGAAAGATTGCACTCGTAAAAAACGCAAGCGGTCGTTTCATTCAAAACCAGTGCTATATTTCTTTTGTTATGATGAAATGCATTAGTTCTGTGCAAAATCGTTTCATCCTTGCATGTATTACTCATATACTTTTCTTATTTTATTTTGACATGGAATATGTAGGGATGTGCTATCTCACTTAGTGCACGTTTCGCGAAAATTGACCTTCACTTTTCAAATACACTTTCGGCATACCACTATCTCACGGATCACTCAACCAATACCAGCAAAGCAGCCGTCAAGTGATAGTCTCGCTCGTCCCGCTTCCGCCAATACATCTGAGAATTTTGACATTGTCAGGCAGACAGATAAAGTCTCTAGACTTTATCCGAGTGAGGGTGTTCTTGCACCCAAATTTCTAAATTTCTCCACCGTTTCAACCTCTCGGAAGCTACGAGTGTGAACGCAAAAATATAAAATGAGTTACGAATTTTCGATCTAAATTTCTCCAATGGCAATAATTCGATACCTAAAACACTAACAGAAAATTATAACAACATTTGAAATTCAAAATTTAAAAGACCTCGACCTAAAATTCGTGAGAAAAATCATATCAAAAATTTCAAACCGAAAATCGACCAAATTCTATGCGGAACGTCAACAGGCCTATCGTTAAAGATTAAAGTCAAAGAAATCGGCCGAGACCTTAGAAAATGTAAACCATATGATCTCCGACGCTTGGAACATCCGGCGCGCCTTTATTGAGCTAACTCTGTATTTCCTCTCGAAGTGCAAGTCCGTCCAAGATTCCATGTCTACCGGTTGTCTTACGACTACCGAATATCAATTCATTTAGTTTTAAAACTCTTTAGAAACTGGAATTTTAAAAACACGGTGCTAGACAATGATTAACTGATCTGTCACTTTAGTGACACTTTGTATTTCGGAGCATTTGTTTGTCCAGCAACTCAGTGCAAATAATCTAGTAGACCCCGATCTGAGTATTTCGATCTCTTTCGTAATTATAGTGAGAATTCCGTGAACGTAAAGGCTACGTTTTATCACGTTACCTTCGTTATCGTTTTTACTTATATATATTAATTATATTCGAACTTTACGATATTAATTAATTAATATTAATTAATGTTCTAGTGTCATCGGGACTTTAAAATAATAAATAAGATGCGTGAAAACGGTTGAAAAACAAGGATGAACGGAATTATTAAGAAATCTAGATGGGTAGTAACGCTATAGGAAAGCAATACTTTCTGTGTGAAACTACTTTCAGTCGCCGTTTTTGTGTTGGACTTACGCATCGTAACACTATAAGGCAACTCGACGTAACAATAACTCGTGTCACCTTCTTTCCCTTGTAAAACTGTGATGATTCTCTTGTCGTGAATTTCAAGACACTTCCTGGCCCCGGTCAACGGCGTGAGCGCGCGATTACGTCAATACATTGACGGAAGGGTTTACCCTGTATTCTCAGAGCACAACCATTACGTTGCGCCGAAATCCTTAGATCACGAGACGTCAAGTGCGCTTGAATATTCGGCGACAACTAAAACGTTGAATATCTGTCTCCTTTCCAGCGGGACCTCGGCGCGGGAAGCTTCCTAAAATGTTTTCACGTTAAAATCTAGGTCATCACTCGTACGTTAGAAAAAGTATACATCGTGGAGCTCGAACGCAAAGCGTTCATTTAACAAACGCTGTCGTCGCTTATATTTGATCGAAGGCGTCTTGGAAACGGTTTTGTCGCCGTGTACGCAATCGTCTCCACAGCTAGTAAACTTTTTCTGATGTCGTCCGCTCGCTTCACCAATGTAAACCGAGGGATATTAATATACGATCTCATCATCGAGAACTTTAAGAGGAGATGTATAGGACTAGTTTAGGAGGAAACTTCCTTGATCGTAAAATTACGGTTGACTTTTATTATACCATAATTTTATTAAGCCTATAAGTCCACTTTCGTCGCATTCTCGCTAAAATAGGCTAGCTTAAAGTTACGGTTCTCATACATCTAATTTAAAATCTGCGCCCAAAACGAAAATCGCAAATACTTTTTCTTACCCGTAGGTATTACTATCCCTGTATCAACAAATTAATATAAGCTAATCAGGTTTATAAAATCAACATTCCGCAGTCACTAGGTAAACAATAAATTTTCTAAGAAAATACAATAAACAAATAAATTTAACCTAAGTATTATTTCGACCGTGTTAATCTAAACCGTATGAGCACATCTAAATTTTATCTAAATTGGCCTCCAGCTCTCTAAATCAACTCTGTTCATTACACTACTTCAGTACGGGTATCGACAGCACGACACTCATTGCAAAGACGTACCAAAAATGAAACGACAAAAAAAGAAACAACGCGTTTTACAGTGACGAACAATTCTATTCTAGATTGAAAATTAAGCAGAATTCGTCTTACATATTAGGCGATACTGACAATTGAAAAAGTAAAGAATAATAAGTTATAGATAAAAGCGTTATCGTTTCTTTAATAAGTTTGTAAACATGAATCCGTAACGCAATTGGAACACCCAAATTAAGCATTTATTTCTTGATACCTATTACGTTATATTATGACGGTTGAGAATAAAACCCTGAACATATATATGGCTAAAATGCGTGAATTCACTCGATAGTGGTATCCAATACAGATATTTTTTTCATACGGTTCAACATCTATTGAACCGGTAATTCTTCATACATAACTTTCATTTATTTCATAAGACAATTTACAAACTTCATTTTAGAGTATCACTGTTATAATTATTTATTTCAATGAAAATTGCTATTGCATCAGTTAGCGCTAGCGCCCGACGCGCCCGCGCCGCCGCGGGTCGATCAATCAATCGCTGGATCCGCGGCTCCTTCGCCTCTCGTAACCGGCCTAAAATAGATCGAGTTTGTTCTAGTTAAGCCCAGATCCGCCGCGTCACTTTAGTTTCGTTAAAGCCAACAATAACTTGATGCTACTTGAAATTCAACGTGATGTCGCTTTTGTCAACCTTATTACGGGTTTGAAGTGTTCATTGCATACTCTTACAGTATTTTCTAATGTCAAGAGAACATATATTTAAGGAAGATGTCCCGTCAAAATAATGACTTGTATTTTATATATGGATTTTACTTACATTTTCGAAAAACTGCAATAAAATTTACTTGTATACCTTTTCAATAACAAAAAGGAAAATAACTACAATGCAATATATTTAATATGTCAGCAGTTGCAAAGATCGATCTAAAAATGCAAATATGTCTTCCCAATCCTTTAATGTGATACATTCGAAATTGAAAAATATCAAACGTTGGTTATTCCATTCACAATAGGTCTATTATCTAAGTAAATTTGGTAGAGAAATCAACTTGTCGCTTCCCAATCAGGAAGTAATAACGGTTTCGTTTACGAACCGTAGACGAATTGGCTTATTGACTTAAGTCAATTCAAACTCTCTGTTCCGAAGAGTACGAAAAACCGATCGTCGTCACCTCATCGATGGGAACTTCAGCTCCAAGCGTGTCAATTATAAAATTGCATTAGAGCATGTCTTTGCAGTGGTGCAGTGGTAAACATTTGACATGGATATACTAAATGCATCATCGCTTATTGTTGCAGATGAAAGGGGCGCTGTCTTGTGCCGTCCTGGCCGCTCTGGCGCTCGTCACCGCCGGGGAGTCCGTCGAAGGTACGGCGTCACTTATTCTTTTAGGAACACGTTCCGTGCATTACGCACCTGGAATTGTATATCGGTGGGCTGGGTCGTGTCCAATACTTACCAGTGGCTCGAACGGACCCGTATTATTGTTCTGTGCAAAATTGTAGTTTACAATGAATAATACAGGGCCGTAATAATTTGAATAATTTATTATAGTTCACAACGAAACAAATTTGTTTTTAATTACTTGCACCGAAACTAAAGCAGATAATGAAAAATTTAAAAGGACCTTTTTTGTGTAGATTTTTTTTCCACAACTTTTAATTAAAACTTTTTTTATATATTTTTCGCCGTTATCGAGTTATTTTGAAAAAACGCATTTTTCAAGTCTTTCTTCGTTTTTTTCATCCCTTTCCCGTCAATTTAAATTAAAATTTCTTTTATAATATTCATTATTTATGTAATTACGAACGTATTTTTACATATTGCACCAAAACTGGTGAGATCATGTTTAATTGGAGATTTTATTGGACTACAATCATAGACTTTTGATTTTAAATAATTCTAATATACATTTACTTATCATCTTAAGTGTTGTAGACGAAGCGTATTGTCATTTTCGAGATATATATCATAGACGCAGCATCTAAAACATTTTAGATGGCCCCATTATAGTTTAACCAATTAATACAACTAACCTCAGTGTGAGGCCATAGTTCGTGATGATTAGTCCTTTTTATGTGAACGTATCACGAAATCTATATAACTGTCTATTTATATATTGTAAGAATTATACGAATAAATACAGTAAAATTGATAGAATAACTTTTTTCACGGGTAAAAATGTATTAAACTTAAAATGCATAATATTTTTGTATTTAAAGGACTCATAATTATTTTGAAGCTCTAATGAATTATTTATAAAAAAATGCAATTAACAAAATCGTCGATAAATTATCGCTAATAAAAAATTAATATAAAAAATGGCGCTAGGAGAGAGAACTATACACTAAATATTCATTGTATAAAATGGACTGTTTTGATGATTGTCGTATGATCTGTCTTATTGTACGGGATAGTTACAACTAGGATGGTACACCTCAGAAATAAGTACTAAAATTTAAGCTAGCCGATTTAAATGAAAAGAGAGCTGACAAATCTTAAAAAATAAACTAGGATCCTGCAGAGTCCTCACTTTACTTAGGCATTTACTTGCCGTGGATATTGGCTCATCATAGACAAAGTGAAGATAAATCACTCTGGTGTAGCGAATGTGCTGCCAAAGAGAACAGCGCATTTTTAGATATCATATGCCCATAGACACATAGTTGTCAAGTTACAGATATTGATTAGAAATGGTAAAACAATATGTAAAAGACGTGCTATAGTACCCATTTAATACATAGATTTGTATTGTTTTGATATACCTATCCCTATTGAATTTCAGGAATAGAAAAGAAAGAATAGTAAAGACAATACCTAGATATAATAGTACAAAATTATCTAGAATTTTCTTGAATATTTGATCCAATTAAAATTTTCAGTAAATGTAAGCAAGTATGGCCACGCATTCGAAATAAACAAATGCAGTCTAATTCGGTTATTTATTTAGATGAGAGAAGGATTATTCTGCTATTTTATATTTTCCTTTATAAGCATAGTACGCCACTGTATTTTAGATTACACTAATTCTAAACGTCATATGTTGAGTTTTAAACCAATTGAATAACTTTTAGTGAAAGAGATAATTTTCTTAGTCTTTATATATTAGAGAAAAATACATTATCTAATCAATTTACTACTCTTACATATCACATATGATTTATTTTCATGTTAACTATATAAAAATCTAAGGTTATGTAGTTCATGTGTCGCAATAACATAAAAATTCATGAGAAAAAGCTATGCTGTGGGCAATTAGATTGCAAAATGAAAATGGGCTAACATGACCGGTGAGATACCACACTGTCACAGAGTGCAGGGGTGAAATAATAGTGTTCACTGTTGCATTTCATGCAACGAGTGCGAGTTACGGTGGCCCACTTCCTCTCTATCGTCCTGTTCCTCCCTCACGAAGAGGCCGCCAACACGCTAATCATTCTCTGGGGTGGCAAATGTCCATGGCCAGCGGTGACCACCTGCTATCTTTTGGCCAACACGCTTGATAATTCTATAAAAAAATATCCTTCGACAAATATCGAAATACATTATTCCTTTAGGTACGAAAACCTATCTACTTACGTGGACTACGAAATGAACAAAAGAAAATCGGCATGAAAGTCCATTGATGCATAAAACCGTCCCGTTATCGTTTCCGTCCGCGCGCCGTTCTTGCATACACACGTCCCTAATTGTCTTATTTCCGCGCGAGCCGTTTTGATCCTTTTCACGGGACCGCGCCCGGCGGGCAGCGATAAGCCGGCGCGCGCGGCCCGGGTGGCGCGCGCGCTCATTGTTTTGTCTAAACAATAACCGAGGAGGCATCGGCCGCCGCTCGAATGTGTGAAAATTATGATTTTGCAATTAACTGAAACGAACGCGCGTCGGCGCCGCGTCACGGGACTTAGACTCTATTGCATCGGCCCTAAAACGAGGATTTCAATGACGACGTTTAAGTTAGGTTCTGCTGTGTTTAGATTTAACCATTGCGGTTTTACGAGATCACAACATAATTCATACTGATATTGTGCTTGCCAATGTAACTTCGTCTGCCTGTTAATGTTTATGTAAAAATCGCTTCAATGAAATATGGTATGGAAAAAAAATAAATGCTAAGAAAAAGAATAGGCTACTTCGTAAACAAAATCAATACAATCACATAAATTAATTACGTAACGCATGATACCTCAACTGTTCAATTGCAGCGTCGGACGCGTTCATCCACCACGCGCGCATGTGCAGCACTACTTTATTGTACGGCTTTGTATCGCTGTGTATACGCCGCTCTCTTCTGTTCCTCTCCTGTGACGTCAGAATATATAACTATCTTTCTCTTTTCCTCTACATTGTGTCTATACTTTCTCTCTAATGTAATTAAATGTGTTTACACGTCATGCATCCTTGAATTTTCACTGTAAATTCTCGTCCAATTGTCAATTGTCGAATCGCCGCCTAAGAAGTTTCACTTCAAAAATATTACTAATGTAATATGTAGTAACCTACTTCGATGCCACAATGTACAATGAGCAATAGGCACGATGTACAATGCGATACATACAAAAAGCAATCGTTGATCGATCAACAAACTATTAAATTGTAATAAAATAACTATTTCTTTGTAATTTCCTTCTATCTATCTCTTACGTGTAGTTCTTACGTGATGTCCGAATGCATTATTATTAATGTATTGACGTATCACATTAAAAACTACTACTACTACTACTACTACTACTCGACTGCCTGATCGGCGCAGTTGATAGTGACCCTACTAGCTGCGCTGGGGCGTGGGTTCGATTCCCGCACTAGACAAGCATTTATTTGTTTCATTAAGAATTAATGTTTGTCTTGAATCTGGGTGTTTCTATTATATATATATATATGTATTATATCGACTATCTGGTATCCATAGCACAAGCTTAATTGCTTAATTTGGGACTTAATTTGGGTGCTATATGTATGTCCGAAGAAATAGAAAAAAAATATATTTAAGGTATATTAGAAAAATTATGATCATACATTTGTGACCTAACAAAACATATAGAGTTTTTTTGATGTCTGTGATTAGCTATATTAATACGTATTTGTTTTGACAACGACGCAGGACAATAACAAATGTATACGTGAATATCCTTGTGCAAAAGCTGATACCGATTGAACTCAAAATTTGAACTCAAAATTTATTCCTGATATTATAGTAATTTGCAAAATAGATAAGTACAATTTGCCCCAAACAGTCTAGGGAGGTCCAATTAGTTGAATGGAATAGTAACTTGTATTATGTCTCGCACTGCCCTCTGTCTGTCTGGGACACGCCCTACAGACAAATGCTCGAAAATCTCATTGACCTAAATCACGCTGTAATATCATAAAAGCCTTAAACAATATTTCATCTTGCCAATACTTCAAAGATTTAATGAAGTCATTCCGTTTATAGGCTTAGAACAATCTCTAACAATATTTGGCATAACAAATTATCTCTCGGTATTTATCTTTAGAAATTGAAATATAGCAAATTGTAAATAAAATAGATTATTACTGTAGGACTACGTCTCGATATTTCAATCACTTTAATGAGAAAAAAAATTCTTATGCTGTTACTTGGTGGATTTTGGTGTACAGGGCGGTATTACTGTGTAGCTTAGGACTGTTGAAGGAGTTCACATCTGTAATTAAAATTGTTTATATTCTTAAGTCAGATCTTACCGAAGCATAATCTATTCTAGTACAAAGCATGAGTGGTGGATTGCGTAGGATGTATTACAATATGACTTGACTAATCATAAGTTTTAGCATCCACCTGTGGATGCTAAAACTTATAGTGCTTCTAAGGTACACGTTACCTTTTAGGCGAACCAAAGTCAGGTATGCATATTTGTATATAATTGGTTCATATTTATGGAGACGTATATATCGTCAGCAGCCGTTACCCGCCCGCTACGCTGGGTGTAAATTAACATTCAGCAATAATTGTTTCGTTTTATGACTCGCATATGTACGTGGTTTTTCTCGCTTGTGCATAGAATGAATACCTTCATTTTTAATATTAGCCATGTCAATTCTAAGCCCGAGCACGGTCCGATTATCGATGTCAATTCTGATTTCTTTGTCAGTCCGATTCCGAACCTGATATTCCAATAGCGGTCTTAATGGTAATCTTGGTGCTTCTCTAACCAAGGTTGTTAGTGAAAACAGGTTGGCATTTTTACTTGTATTTATACATATGTTTTACAT
Organism: Eumeta japonica; assembly: GCA_005406025.1. NCBI lineage: Eukaryota > Metazoa > Arthropoda > Insecta > Lepidoptera > Psychidae > Eumeta > Eumeta japonica. The sequence goes on from BGZK01000723.1 coordinate 165,469, forward strand.
AAAAGGTAATCTTATTATATAACATAATGTAATCTTATTATAATAATAGTATATTCTATTGAGAACATAATTTACCTTTATGCAAAATTAATTACAGTTCGTCCAGCCGTCGACATATGACGAACATCCATACAAACATAATTTTACAATTCTATTAATATATGAAATTAACCTACATATTACATAATACTCTATCCTACTTATAATAATCTACATACAAACGGTCCCGTGTCGAAGGGTCAAAGTCTCATATCACAACATTCAGTAGTTTTTCTGGTATGTCGGGAACTACGTACTTCATAGAGCCTTACAAGTCCCTAAGATTCGTAAAATTATAAAAGAAATTTCGAATAAATTCTTCAACACATCCATAAATCATCCAAAGACACTATCAGTGTCAGCTGTCTCTTTCGAAGCACCCCCTTTCTACCAGCTTATTGGAAGGCCGTAGAACAACCTGTCCGATTAACCTGATGCCCTCACCGCTGACGGTAAAGACTTATAGAAATGTCTAACATGTCTAAGGGCTGAGAGTAGGGATTTTTACGACCTTCGATGTTCAACAGTCCGGTGCACTTCTCACGCCTCCCAGCATCGCCACCGAAGGACCCAGCATGCGCTGAAGCTCTCACGTGACCTCCTATGCCGAGGTTCAAGTTCATAAGGCATCCGTAGGGCGGTCAGGCGCCGACGACATCTCCATGCCGCTCAGACCGTGTCAGATGAAGCTGTGAAAGCATCTGGGCTACCGGCATGGCTCTATCATGAGGTTTTAGCCCTGAGGGTCAGACATACGCCGCGTGCACGATATAACCCATTTTGGGGTTTTAGCCTCCTATACCCTTCCGCACACGGAGAACTACTGTAAATAGAAAATTAAATTAGAAAATTAAACCGCATTCAAAAATTTATTTAAGTAATTGTTTAAAACAGATGTAAAAAAACAATTAATTAGTTGTTCTTGCAGTAAATTTCAGTTAAAGATAAATCAAACGCAGTTGTGTCTCCTTAGAAGATGAAAATCTCCTTTTTGATTCAGTATTTAATGTTTAATATTCCTATGCTACAGACATAACTTTTCATATAGTAATTTTACTTTGCTTTAGATGAAACCAATTCCAAAAACAACTAAACAAATGTTTTTTAAGTCCGTTTAAACAATAGGTTTTTGGAGGCGGTTTTAATTTTAAAATTTATTTTATTTTACATTTTTTAGTTATGCAGTATAAATGTTAATTTATTTAATTAAGTTATATGTGGATTAAGCCATGGTTAATTAAATTGGTCAGGCATCTCCTTTACATTTGTTCGGGGCAAGTGGAGCATTTCCGACCTCAACTTTATTGTCCGTTAGTAATCAATCCGGGGTCTTGACATTCTCAGTTGAAGTGCAATTACTAAATTATTTTTATGAAAATTATATAAGTAATTATTTTTAGTCATTATAATATAAAAGTTCTATAATTCATATACATCACATTTTCATTCATTGCTTTATTAAATTAATTCATCCTATTTCTACTGTTGTAGCTAAAGAGTTCCGATGTGTTCTTGCTAAGATTGTTCCCTTGGAATTATACAAATGAATAAACATATGCAGGTAGATTCATAAGAAATTTTAATTCTTTGTATACTAGGTTTCACTAATAACCATTAAAGAGCAATTTCTGTGGACAACTCGTAGTATTGTGTTCTAACGTCTAACTGTTAAGGAGTTCTGTGGCTTCCATCATCAACTCAGCAGGGTGAGATGATAACTTGAATAAATAACAAAAATCTTAAACACTCTATACATGCCTGTAAAGTTTTGGGATATCCCTCAATCTCCCTGGAATCCAATAACCAAACTCTGACTTGATGACTATTGCACCATCTCAGGAGCATACTCTTTCAAATGAAGAAAAACTTTTGAAAGCAGTCCACAATTGAGGAAATCGTCACTGAATATACATAAAAAAACATACATAGAACCTCATCCTTTTTTTTGAAGTCGGTTAACAATCATTTGTAGCTATAGTACGAGAGCTGCTATTTATGTACCCAGAACCGGCCACATACAGAACAATATTTATAAAGTAATTACAACGTTTAAAAACGGAATTCCTTGGTTGTAGAATACAGTCTGTTTCATGTAACTGTCGATAGTTTTACCAGTATGGAGTCATTTTCAAAATTACGTATCTTTATCACCATGAATTTAAGTTGTGAAAATTTTCTTGCAAAGATTTATTACAATTTTCGGAGTAAGCTAACTCAAAAAACAATGCATCAATCTACCTACTTCGATTTTTGGGGATGAAACACCATCGGAAACCACTTCGAATGACTGGTTTAGTGAGTTTAGTCGTGGGCGGTCTATGCTCGCGGACGAATTAAAGAAGGTCGCCCTAAATCGGTTGTTGTAATACAAAATATCGATGCTATACGGGAACTAATATTGCAAGATCGTCATGTTACATTTCGCGATATAAAGACGTCCCAGGGCATAAGTATAACGAGCATACATAACATATAACATGAAAATTTTGCTGTAAAAAAATTGTTCACATTGGATTTCGCACAACTTGAGTATTGTTCAAAAACACGCTCGTGCGATTGGTGCACAAAAATGATAAAAAAATACAACCATGGTGCGTCAAAAGTAGTTTATAATATCTACACAGGTGATGAATCTTGAATCTATGCGTATGACCCCGAAACTAAACAACAACGGTGTGGGTGTTCCAAGATTAACCGAACCCAACAAAAGTAATTCGTGCCAAAAGCACTTTGAAGAAAATTGTTTCCTGTTGTTTTTTGGTATAAATGAACATGTCGTTACAGTGCCACTAGAGAATCGTAAAATGGTTAATTCGAAGTGGTACACGACCATTTGATTGCCAGAACTCTTTGAAGGAATAAGAAAGAACAACCGACAACGCAGAATCATTCTTCATCATGACAATGCTAGCTGTCACATGTCGGCAAAAACAACTCTGTTTTTGGAAGCTCAACGAATTGACGAGTCATCCGCCGTACTGCCCCGATTTGGCACTCAACAATTTCTATTTATTACCAAGCGTGAAGAATAAATTACGTGGTCAATGTTTTTTAAGCCACAAAGAGGCCGGTGATGAGTTCAAAATGCACGTTTTGGAGATACCTTAATCAGAATGAAAAAAGTGCTATAAAAATTAGTTTCAGCATATATGTAAAAATGCATCGATCAAATATTTTTAAAAACAACAAAATCATATTAAATGATATATGTTTGTTTCTTTTTGATATTCCGGACACATAAATAACAGCCCTCGTATGTCTCATGACAATACCATTAAACCAAAAAATAAACGACTAGGTTACGTGGTTAAATTACAAAGTTCCGGCATCTAACTTCCACAGTCGTGTTTGTTGTCGTCAAAAAGTTCGGTATGAAGTAAATACCTAGTTTATGATTGTCCTAAACCTACCAATATATCAATCACTAAACATTCTTCCTATTCGATTTTTACGAGCTCCTCGTTATATTTTTAGAATCCAAGGTTCAATGCCAATAAGACTAAAATGGAAAGTCTTCAAAATTATTCTCTTTCCAATAAAAAAATATTTTTTTATAAGTTGGTTTATAAACAATGAAGTTACCAAGTAACAAACATTAAAATTCAAATAAACTTGTTTCTTTTTTTTGAAGTCTATTAAAAAAAAAAATATACTCTATGGTTGTATACTTGAACGAAACTTTCAGTGCGTGAATGGAATTCACACTTGGCCAGCATTTTATAAAAGTTGTCTAGCCTTCTTTTACGTCAGATATTAAAAATGTCAAGTGAGTAAGTAATTATAGCGTACTTCATTTTTTATTAACTTAGTGAGTTTTAAGTTAACTCGTATACAGTATTCGTTTATACTGCTTCGGCTGATGTCTAAACTTCAACAAGTATAAAAAAAATTAGTAATTTTCACCTTAACGAACCTTCTCTTAAGAATTTCGATCTCATACTACACGCAGTGTAACATCAACAGAAATGGCCGTGGAGTTACAGCACTTCCTCTAACCCAAAACACACAGCGACCGCCTGACGGCTTCCGCGCTAAATGATTTTCCGAATTTAATCAAAGCGAAGCCTGCGACAAGCGATTCGTTATTGCGCGCGCGCTCCCGGCTCTCGACGCCGACGACCGACGGATCCGTACATTACAAATCTACTAGGGGTGAATGCGTTTAAGGGTTGTGTGATGTTTACTGAATTCATACGAGATGTGTCGCTAATTTAGTACGAGCATCTATTGTAAACTTTCAGATACGCAAATACGGAATAAATTACTAGTCGATCTACCTGCTCCTCTGAATTTCATCTTCACACCATCGAAATGTCAATTTGAAACGGAAGCATTAGATGTGAAAGCAGAAAATTAAAAATTTTCTAGTCGGCGATGACCCTGAAATGGATTTTCGATGCAGAATTTAAATTTCGGAGTATCTAGATCCGTTATGCAGGTCAGAGAAATCAACCTATAAAAGCTGAAATTCAATGAATGCAACAGTAGATAAAAGGAGGATAACTTGGTAATTCACGCCCACGTTTGTTAATAAAATAAACTATTTAGAGTCGTATTTTTTTTTAAAGTAGAAATTCTGTTAACACGTTCACCAAAAGGGCTAATTCCGAACTTATGCAAAAATCGTATTCATTGTTAATTTCTTAAAATTTTATAAAGACGTGCATACCTATATTAGCTGCTTAAAATATAATAAAATATATATAGATATCCGTACCAAAGTTGTAATTTCGAAAGTTGTCAACTGATTGTTTAGTTAGATATTAACTTTTAGCTATATATTAATTATTTACAAGTAATTGTAAAAATTTTCTAATAATCGATAGACTGAGTCTGTCGATTATCACAATACGTATATAGAGATAGCTCAACATCTGAAAACGAATATGAGACATTTTACTCTCTTGAAAATATAAGTCTTATAAATTCATCCGCCTTTGACGGACGTTGTCACAGAGTTAGTGACCAACGGCCGCTAGCAGTCGCCCCTCTCTCAACTCGCATCGGGCCGGCGCGGGGGGCTTAACGTCTAAGACGCAGGATTTGAAATAAAAGACCGTAGAAATTATATATCCTCAGTTGAGTGACACAAATCAGATCACAAACGAACACTTAAACCAATTTGGCTAAGCCAAAAACTAACAGATTTGTGGGCACTTAGTAAATAACATAATAAATATGTTCTTAGGTTCTTATTAACGATATAGGTATGCGGCGTGCCCAAATGAACAAGCAATTAACATGAGTGTTAGCGAGTTTAGTATCCATTCAGCGGCGTGTTAAAAACGACGTCGGTGCCGCCGAGTTTTATTAGAACGACGTGCCTTCTCCATAATTTACATGCAGCGTGGTCTACCATAGAGTTGCGAAAGCTAGGAAGCGAGTTTTTCTATTACCTATATTAAAATATGTAAAATAGGTTTTGCTCTATCATACGTATTTACAGGCGGTTTTAAAATTATTGATTTTATTTTTAATAACCCATATGTCATTCGAATAACGAATATTAATTGAATAGTTTCACTTTGATGTTTATGACTTTGTCATAGCTTTCATCCTGAAAATCGTCTTTAACATAAGAAACTAATGTATATTTGAATAAGTTGTAGTTTGTGATAACTCCCAAAATGATTTTTCCTAATTATAAGAGAGTCGTTTCTTATAAGTAGAACAAAAAAATTTCAAAGAAGAAAATTTTTTTTTATTTGTCCAATACAATATTCAAAAGCAGGAAAAATTCGTTTTCCTTTCAATCGACCTCGGAAAACACAAGTTTATTTATTTCGAAAACGTTGAAAAAAATTTTGGTAAGTAACGCTGTATTGAAAGACTTGATTATATGATTAAACTCTAAAATGATTATTAGTTTTTTTAATAAAATAAAAAACAATTGATAAGATGTTGCTACATCTATAAACAAGTTACTTTGTTTCTTCATGTTATATTTGTGAATTCTAAAAACGAATTAAATGATATAAATCATTTTCTAGAGCATTATTGAAAACTAAAATTACGTTATGTATATGTTCAATACATTTTAAAAGTGATTGATGACACAAACCAGCGTGGAGACCTTATGGTTCCAGATCCAAGATTTGAAATAAGATTATAAGATTATAAGATTATGGGTACTCTTGAGGTGTAATGACCGAAATCTGCCATAACTGACATACGCTGACATCATTAACTTAGTTCAATCTTTTATAAAGCAATTACATGTCAACATGAAAGGTTGTTAACAATTTTTAACAATATTGAATTAAAATTTTAAAATTTCTGCAATAATCATATGAAATCGATGTTGCATCGGTCTACGATATTTATTTTCTAATTTTATTTTTTCCAATACTTAACAGACTCAACTAATGTAATCCTGACGTGAACAATATTTAGTGCCGGCTTGTCTTAAATTTCCAACTCTATGACCCCGGCGAAGTTAATAAGGAAGGAATGCGCTTCCAGCGCTGCTGAATTTACGAGGATTTCTCTACTCTAATTATCATCATAGCTATCGCTCTGCGCTCACGGCTTTCGAATTCACACGAGCCGAAGCTAGCTACTCATACAGCTTGAGTTTTAGTCTGCATCGGTAATGAACAGCTCAAAAAGAGTATATGAAGTGCCTAGCGACGGCGATCTCGTTTTTGATGCGATGCGATCAAAGCAATAACTGACAATGTTGTTATCTTCATTCTATCAAAAAACCTTCATTCCCTAACAAACCTTTAGTAATTTCTTATGTTAACACAACCAGCTGTCTATAGAATTCAAGCTTGCATACAATATATCGATTATAAAGTGAACCAAATTCTAAATCAGTGTATATTCGTATTAGATATGTGATCATTATATTTTATGAAAAAGGTATGATCAGTAAATACTGTAGACGCATAAGTTTACACCCTATGTATCTGTATTCGATCGTTTGGATTATATCCACCACATCTATCGATACCCAAACATTTGAATCGATTCTATTCCGATCCTAACCTGTGGACGTAGCATGACGCCCTAGAGAAGAATATCTGTATAGGGCTATCCTTGTCGCGCTAATGTGAAGGGCGAAAGGGACAGTTCTATAGAGACTCTTGTCTAGGGCATAATGCCAGGCCGATTCCGCTACTAATATAATACACAGTTTATGTTGATAGGATCAGAAGTTTGCTTAAAAAAATTAACATATAATTTTTCGCTCTTTTACATAATCCATGTTTTGGTAAAAACTACGTTCGCCCTGTATTTTAAGCTTAATCGCATCAATATTTCTTGCTCGGCAAAACAAATAGACAAATTCATAGTGCTTTTTTATGTATACCTGTATTTTAACTAGAAGTACAAATGATTTTCTTGCAAAACGTGCAGTCGGTCTGTAAGTTTGTTTGTGCGAGAACGGACAAACAGACGAGCTTTTGCTTTGGCATATAGTTCATGTCTTGACCAGAAGTACAGCCACCTTGTGCGCAAAATTTAAAATTCATGACAGCAGTTTTTAATAGATATGAAAATAGACTAAACGGACAAAGTTTCAGTGAAATATATTAGTCAGAATAAAAATTGAACAAATATTTTACTTTATAATAAAAAATAAATACCACAAATATTTATTCGCCTGGTACAAGCACTTGTCAGCTACGTTGCACTTTATAGAGTAAGGACGGGAAGTTATTATGCGGATGATATTTAGCGGGCCGGCAATATTCTCGTGACACCTCAGATGAGTGAGCCCTATAATATGTATGTTGATGCTGTAGACCAGGAGACAGAAAACATTACTTAGACATGATAAATATCAGTATCTTAGTAACAATTCAGTTGCATTTTAACAAAGAAGTTAGTGTCGCAACTCGTTATTAAAATTACTATATAATGCCTTTACGGGATTATTTAAATTGCGAAAAAGTTAGGTCAGACAACAAATTAGTACATAGAATAAAATATATTATATCTTCTATTCTATGAATACGATTAAATACATGAATACAACTTACTGGTCACAATAAACCGACTTTTAGAATTCAGTTACAGAGCAGTACTTTTATCGTACAACCCACATAGTCGTGGTCAGGATAACGCGTCATTCTAAAAAGAGCTCTTAGTTTCTTTTTTTGAGGTTGACCCGATGCCTGATTAAACGAAATGAACTATTAGGCATGAGCCGTGGTTGCTCAGTGTTTAAGAGTGTTGCCTTGGACCGATAGGTACCGGATTTGATCCTGACTGTGGGTGAATTGACTAACGAGCTTTTGATTTAAATCAGATTAAAATAGTCATTCCGTGTCCTAGAAATCACATTAAACCATCGATTCCGAGAGTTGTCACCACATTGATGACGAGGGCCGGTTGAAATTGAAAATATTGTGGAAAAATTTACTTCAGCTGAGAACTGATTAAACCTGATACAAAAAAAATTATACTTTAGTACGTATTCATTTAAATTAATTACTGCGCTGCTACAAAGCCGGCATTGCAACTTCTGAAATCGCAAACAAATAAGTAAAGTTCAGTGTAAGGTTGGCATATTCTTACATGTACACGCTAAATGAAACTAATAATTATTTTCTGAGACCAAATTTCAGTAATTTTTAAATTTTATTTCAAATATTTGCATTCACACGAGTTTATGATAACGTTTTTTGTAAGTTACATCGGCAGTTATTCATGCAATCTACGACTTATATTAAGTTTCTAAACGTTGTTCTCGAACAATTTAGAGTATCCATTAAATTAAACTAATCACGAAACAAAAAAAAAATGTAATCATATTAAAAAAATAGCGCAGTGATTATGTTCATGTTATTCTATCCAATAAAATAAATAGTGATTATTCTAGAAGTTTGTAAAGTGATTCGTTTGGAAAATTAAGATCAACGCTAAATTAATCTCAACGTTCCAACTAAAGAAAGAATTCAATTTCCCTTTATTTGGTATTAAATTCAGATGCAGAATTCTTATCATTCTTTAAACTTGACTCTGTGATTTATTAACTTCTACGCGTTAAAATGATATGTACTTAATATTGTACAATACACTTAACTACTGAAACCAGGAAAATATATGAAATTTAATGGGATTACTGCGATGCCTTTCCAGTCGTCTGTCTCAGAACCATCATAGAATGAAGTTTCAATGTAATTTCCAGAATTAGAGTCATACTACACTACGCAAAAATTAGCTAAAGCACTTTAGACAATCTTCTTCTCGTAGTCAGACCTGTATAAAAATATACGACCATAAAAAATCCTTGGACATATTCAACACCTTGTTTTTAGATGGAAAGGAAAAGTAGTTCTCGAAAAAAATATTTTTTCACCATATACAAATCGTATTCGATGATTGTAGAGAGAAAACTTTGTTACAAAACCAAAATAGTATATAAATCAAATAGTACAAACTGCTCGTTCTTTGCACCGTCGACCCTCGGCCTAGGCGGTTATGGCTGGAGTGGCCAACTTAAGATTTCATGTTGATCCTTCTGCGGCTACTCCTAGGGGAGGGCAAGACGAACCCACTTTGTAATAAATACGCACGCTACGTGATACAGCATTTTGAGATTGCAGCTTGCAAAACAGCACAAGTCGCAAAATTGAATTTCGTCATTTCTTATTATAATTAGAATAATCATCCATTTATAAGCTCTCAAATATCCCCCAAAAGCATGGAAGAGGCCCGCGGACCTTTGTGTGACTTTTAATGATCGTTTCAAGTACCTCGTCGATTTCGAGTATATAATATTTATTTTTTCTCTATGATGAAATTTTCTCTATGATTCTGTGATGTATCTTTCAAATCGGCCCAATGATTAGCGAGTTTTCTTCATAAATATAAACTAATGAGATAAATAACCCTTTTTAATACGAGATTTGCCCTGCTGTCTGGTGATAATAGTTTCTTACATATTAAATTCTCGAGGTGATTCAATTCGTTACTCTCGTATCCCTTGGCGCGCAGCGGCGGTCATTAGACGTCACGAGAAGGTTCACACCTAAAGCTTCATTATTATTCAACGCGATGCACACAGCCCTGAGCGTATTCACTTCTAACCCATTAAAGGTAAAGTAAAATTTGCCTGGAACCTTACGCGGACGTGGCGACCTCTATAAATATTTACACCAGGAAAATTGTATTTTGCGCTTTTCCTCAGTGACGGATAAAAACGTAATCTATTCATTTCCACCTTCTAAAATTATCGACACGGACGTTTATGGGTTTGATGCTGCACAGTTTTGAAGTTCTTTCCGGATTTAATTAACAAGGTTTTTAAATATTCTGTAACCATTTATAAAGTGCGGGAGAAATATCAGCAAATAAACCTCTTTTGTCCTTGTACCCGTGTCGACTTCTGCATCTAATAAGACAGAAGCGACACCATAGGTCTTAGAATGCGGCATTTGAAAGTTCAGCATTCGGCCTCTCCTAAGATATACAGTCCGCTGGTCGCAGAGGCAGGAAGCAATAACACACATTCGTTATTACGGTTGTGCAGCTCTTGCCGCGTACATAGAAGCCTGTAAAATTGCCGACAGAGTGACGACGTCGCTTTCGCGTCGTTACATGCGGCCTCACGGCGCTGGGCGTCACGAGATCAGACGCATGGGCCTATTGAGCGGAGTAGTCACGTGTAAAATAATATTATTCCTGCTTTCTACTAAGCATTTTTGAAATGAAAACTTTTTTAGGCGCGTTGGGCATTTTTTGAGATGGGAAAAAATCATTGAACTCGCGACACCGTTACTGTTACGTAACCGACACCTGTGTATATAGTATCTACGTAAATTAGCTCCGTTTACACGAGAGTTGAGTTCGAGTTGAAATATATTGATAATATAGCTATATATAATATAAACATATATTGTGTATATACCTACAACATAGATATGTATATATTCATGTTGGAACTTTTCGTATTGTATTTGTAAATTTATGTTTTAAACAATAAATTGCAATTTTAGCATTATTTTTCATATATAATAGAGCATTAAATGAAGATTTTGATATAATTTTTGTAGCAGTAGTTTATAATAATGAATAAAAGAAAACTTAATTATCAATCAGTATTTCCTGGACAGTAACATATTTCCTGTCGATTAAAAAAATACAGGTAATTTTCAAGTTTTCACTTCCATCGGCACTCCCGCAGTGCCACTGTTTTATTTTTATTATTTATCGACCGCCACTAAAATTACGTATATCGCATTTATTGTGTGTGTCTGATTCTAACATATGCGCATTTTAAATTTTGTTAAAGCAGCGGCAACATTTTCTTAAACAATCTCCAATCATAGAGGACTCTTTTCTGGTGGTTTCCTTTATCATCGCCTTCCGGCGGTTCTTTTCAGTCACGGAGAATATACAATTGAAATCTATACGCATATAATGAAAATAGGTTGTCTTTTTTCGCCAATCACGTAAAAACTACTAAACGTATAGACATGGGACTGGGACCATTCGACGTGGGATGATTTGTAGATGGTTCTAGGCTACTCATTTTTCGAATTCCGTAAATCCTTCGCCATTTTATTTATAATAAAAATTAGCCAGCGAAGCGGGCGGGACAGCTAGTGAGAAATATAATCGTTATCACGATAACGTCCGATATTGTTATAAGCCACGACATATTCGTCGTTTTCGAGTGACTTTTTCATAAGCGAAAGAAAATGTACGGTTTTAATGCGGGTCATATTTATACGCCAAGCTGCAAAAACTCCACTTTATACATTGACACGTCTATGCAGCAATGCGTTTCTGAACGTGGACTTAATGCATTATTTCGCTTAATGATTCTCGAATGACTGCGATCAATATCGAAGCCGATGGCTTCAACAAAGAAGTACATCGAAATTAGAATGTTTTTTATGCCGTAATACTAATCTCGGGTAGATTAACTCTTAACAAAGAATTTCTGTCATATGAACGAGAGCAGTTCAAAGAACTATACGCAGGATAACTTGTATTATGCGAAATGAACCAAAAACAAGATCGAGGAATAAAGTAACCATTAATCGAAAAGACGTAGAGGTAAGAAGCGAATGCAATAAAAAATGAAATTACGCTAGTACTAAATATTTAAATTCAAAATAATTCACTTAAATAAATGCGAAAATATATTTTATATTTCACGTTCCACATTCGGCCGCTAAATTGAGCTATTTTCGTTCTCGGTCTTACTTACAAAAGTTTTGGTCAAAATCGACTTTTATTTGAGTATTTCACAGTTTCAGCCATTAAATAAATGAAAATAGGTCTGATTTGAATCCCATTTATCTTCTGTCAAAAAATAATTTTCTTTGTAATGTTCCACAGTTTAGACTAAGCGTTTTCAAGATTTTTTAAAATTTATGACAACTATATTAACCGATTTTCGAAACGGAACCTAGTCAAGTTTAATTAAAATTATTTCTTCTAAATATTCTCACATTTTCGACCAGCGCATTGAGCGGTTTCGGGCCTCGACCCTATTCGAGTTTCGGTCACGGCAGTGTCGCCATTTGACAGCTTTCCAATCCCGCGTGCGAGCCCATAGGAACGCCTTTAACGGGCCACCTTCCTATGCGATTCCATTTCAAGCGAACATCTCAGCCTGACCGCACATAAAAAATGTCCATCTGGCACTCCCATAGCGGAACTCCGCTGAATATAAATGTCAAAGTAAAATGGTAAGTCCGACGGGAAAACATCGTAGCTTGTAGTTCCGTAGTTTAGTTGTCACATGAGCCAGGTGAACGGTCTACTATCAGGGGTCGTAAAAAATCGTTGTTGCCGAGCCTAATTTTTAAAGTAGTATAAATATCTGATATTACTCTATATCCCTGGGCCTGGGATATATACTCTAGGGCCCTGTCGGCACTTAAGTAAACGGAAGAGGTCGACGCTGAGTGACGTCACAGATAAGCGCTGTATATCGCAGCTGATTGAACGAGTTTGAGATGGAGTTATTCAATTTGATTTACGCATTTAACTAACCTGTTGTTACGTTTTCGCCCGTAAAATGAATTCTAGACATTGTGTCCGATTATATATACTTTTTTTCGATCTCCTTAATTAACGACTATAGTATTTATAATATGAAATAAAAATTCCCCTCAAAAAATTTTCTGTCCTGATAACCAAAAAACGAAAGTAAAAAATCGCAAACTTATTGAACTGAAAAAAATATATTTCGTGCAATTAATTGATCAACTAACATGACAACTATTATGAGTATCTTACTTATGACTCACATATCAATAATGCTTTTATATATTACATATGGGAATTTGAAATAGCAATAAATTATTCAAACTTACAATTAAAGCTTTCAATCGCGCTAATAACCCTTATCGATCCCTGAGGAACCCTAAAAATGGGCTCGAAGGCCTCATTGATATTCAGAACGTCTCGCTCGACCACTTCACGTCTGGACGCAAACGGATAAAGAAATCACGGTAAATTACCCGAGAGGCTAGAATTTTTCCTCCTGAAAATCATTCGCCTTGTATGACAAATCAATCTCTCTAAGACTCGATATCCGTCGCCGGGTGTTTACTTAATGGGAATAGGTTATTCTGACTCTCTCTCTCTCTCTCTCTCTCTCTCTCACTGTCTCTTTAATATTTGCTTGGCTTAATCAGAGAAAAGAATCACTTACTGTTTGCTTCGATGTTACTATTTGTACGTCAAATATTGTCTTTCGTTCTGATTTAAGCGGCCTGTGCTATAGTTACAATAAATTGCAAGAGAAATTATGAGATTCACATTTCTAAGGTTTTTTAAAGTGAAAACAAATACGTAATACTTAGTATGAAAGAAACGGATAACCTAGATGTTAGCTCTAAAATAAAATAGTATTATTCATAAAACTAGCCATTGTGCTACCGCCAATAAAAGTAACGATGCAATAGTTATAATAATCTATAATATAATATCACCAGCTGGCCTAGCATGACGCCGCAAAACAAGAACTGTTCTACTCGAGTCAACGTAATGGATAAAAGGGATAATCCTGTAGAGGTACTCTTCTCGAAGGTGTCATGCTAGGCCTGATGTTTGACAGGTGGAGTAAACCTCGACTAACCTACACTTTTTTGATCATATATGATAAAATTGTTAGAAATATCCGAAGCCATGTAGTATACCAAAGAGGCAGTGGGTCGATGTGGCAAATTGGAACTACTTTCAGAAGAGATGTATACGCAGTAATAATCTAGTGTCGATTAAACTAAAAATAAATAAAGAAAGAATAATTCCACTAATTACGAAGCGCATTTTAAAAAGTATTCAATATTTATTCTGTTGCTTTCTGTTATTGTGTTACTTTGCACATACGTAAAGTCTTGTAACGTCTTGAAAGCGAAACCATTTAGTTTGTGGACTTGAGAAGAGAGGAGTGTTATTTAAGTTTAACGTAAAATGTATTACTGTCCTTTAGGGGCTGACTATAGTTTGGCCTATATTCGCCGCATAAAGTGCTTTTTCAAGTTCAATGTAGTACTGTATTTGCTTCGTAAATAATAAGCTCTTATACAAACCTTATATAAATACCTATATTGTCTACTTGATATAAAGTACTTTTATAATGGTCTCATTTTAGTTTGATTTATATTCGCTACACAAAAGAAAATGCTTTTTAAGTATATGTTTCGATTTTGCTTAGTATGTCGGATACTTAAAAAAAAATATTTTTATTTTTCTATTTTCAGATAGAGAATGCTCATTCTTGGTGCGGCAAAAAATAAAAATATTTTTTATATGCGCCATCTTCTTTCCACCATATCATATGCTTTGGATGTTTTGATAGATGTTCTGCCTTTGATAGTTGTTTAATTTGGAGGTAACGTCATTTTTTATAAAACAACTTGTAGATTCGGGTTTCAATTTCAAAAATAATAAATGCAGGTATTCAGTACTTATATATTATTTAAATATAAGTGTTGGGATCACTACCCCATTAGGAATAAGCAAACGCGCTTGTAGCAAGCGAGGCCCCATTCATTTTATTTCCCGTATGCGCTTCCCTTTCAATAATTCTATCACGTACGGTAGTGAAAGTTGGGTGTGACAGAAGAAAAATGAAAATAGAATCAATACGATGGTCATGCAATCTCTGCGTAATATGTGTGGAGTATCTCTGAAATCTATATTTCAGATCATTTTACATATATATGTGGGATCAGTGATATCAGAGAGCGGTATGGTTTGAAGGAAGATGTAGCGACTATAATAGAAAAAGGTATGTTGCGGTGGTTTAGCCATCTAGAAATAATGAAGGAAAGTAGACTGACAAAGAAATCTATTGAGCTTATTAATATGTTTGATGGAAAGATCGACCAGTGTCGCCCTAGAATATTCTATGCAGATCAAATTGGTGGCATGTTATATAAAGGTCAAACAAGCACCCAAAACCGACGTGATTGCATAAAAAGATTGATAGATGTTAGCGAAGCAAGATATGCAAAGATCGGATCATATGGAAATCTGTAGTCTCTGCCTGCCCTCCTGGGAAGTAGACGTGAATTCAATATTTATTATTATTATAAATAAATAATATCTTAAACAAGTTTGACTATTATGCAAGTCTGTACAGTGATTATTACTGTCCCGGACATTCCCCTTTGAAAGTGAACAGCAATTAAAAGGCGCGCAAATGAACAGCGTTTTAATACGGAGACGATCCTGCGTCCACGTTACGCCGTCCGTGAGCTTTGGGCGACATCCCTACGAAATAACTTAAGGCGGCGCCCCGCCAGGGACAGGGCTCGGGTATACAGATAAACAGAAGTTATTAAAATGAAAGTACTTAAAGCTTTATTAATGATGCCCCTTTAAATAATGGGTACAATATTAAGTCGCTGACACCAAACAGGAATTCGTTTAATACTCCCGTTAAGCATCCAATTAAAATACGATGACGACGATATAGCACATTAATAATATTTAATATTAAAAAAAAAACATTATTATATTGTGCAGCATGTAATTTAAAAAAAATGAGTGGTAAAATTTATTTGTCGCTGACAAATTTGAAATCAATTATTATTAAGTATCGTGGCTAGAATTGCTTTTGACATATTTGTATGGTGTGACGGACCCGGCGCACGCGCATGGAACGCTTAACGGCCCGATTTTGGTTTTACTAAGGTCGTCGAAATAATACCTCTAAATATAAGGTGTCTATAAAGGTGCAGAGCTTCACCTCCGATATACCACCACGTACGCGATGAACTGTAGACCGCAGACTAAGTGCAGTACTGGGGTAGTGCAGACTTATACTATTTTCTGCAATTTCCGGATTCGTCCTTCAAAGAGTGACCAATTAGACGGATCGACTTTAGATCAATTTAATCGAAGCCGCCCAACGTCCATCGTTGATATATATACTAAAGTGAACTAAAAATTGATACAGCCAAAATATTTACCACGTTCAAATACCTACGTCTACGAATTGTCATGACGACCAGTTGAACTGTACAAAAGTTAATGTGCTTTAGCGCGTATTCTGAGTTATATCATATAACTCAGAATATATGTTATACATAGTTTTATGTATAGTATGTAAGACATACGTACCCACCCGGCGACGCTCGGCTTAGCAATGACAGCAACGTTTTTTCTTTAGTATAAAATATTCGCCCTAGTTAATGAAACGCATTGTTGCCTATCCGAGTGGAGTCGGACATGTTCACATGTATGTACTTTTATATTATAGGTAGGTAAATGAAAAAAATAAAGAATAACAATGTCAATTTTGCACATGTATTTTTGTCTAAGTATCTACGTGTTAATGGGTTAAAATGTTAATAATTATATAATGCTCAAGACATTATAACACTTATTAATATCATGTTAAGTTGTAATATTAATACGTCTTATGCGTTAATTCAAATTAATCGTGTCGTGCGCTGCTGATATTGTATATTTCCAGAGATACGCTCTAACGACAGCTTTAAATGATAACAGAGACAACGCCGGCCGAGTCGGCGGGCGCGGGCGGCGGCGGGGCGGAGGGCGAGGAGGCGCCGGTGGCGTGGATGAAGGCGCCCGCCGGCGACGTGTCGGTGCGCGCCGGCGAGGACGCGCTGCTGACGTGCGTGGTGCAGGGCGCGCGCGGCCGGCCCGTGCTGTGGCGGCGGGCGCGCGACATGCAGGTGCTCACCGCCGGCGCCGTCAGGGTCGACGGCAACAAGAGGATACACGTCCTGCACGACGATTGTGAGTGTACGGGAGCTTTTGATCGGTTAAAGGCTATTCTATAGCTTTGGACTTGATCTATAATTCGATACATGCAAATGTGCACTCTGCAATAAATAACAGCCGATCTTCGATCGAGATCGATCGGTAGACAGACAAATAACAAGATTGAGCCGTTCGAAATAACGTATTATGTTATATTAATATTTTATACAAAGATATAAGTAGGCAAATATCTATTATGAAACGTAGCAAATTTAATACAAAGAAGGCAGACAGAAATAAAAAAAAAATATTTTTTATTTTGTATATACGTCTATTAGCTTAAACATCACGTAAAGTGAATTGTAATAATTAGGGTAATTCGTAATAAATAAATAATTAATCCTCGAAATTTTTTTTTAAGTGTAAGAAATTCAGTTTCTTTGTTCTGTTAATAATTACTTAGGGGCCGTTCATAAATTACGTAAGAGGTTTTAAGGGCTAATTTGACCCCCTCTCCCCCTACTCTAAGACATCATAAGATTTCGACTACTCCCCCCTGCCCCTTAATAAGAAATTTTCGTAAGATATGTGTGTATTAATAAAATACAACTCCGTTATTTCTAAAAATATTTTTTATTGCCATCTTACTATTATAAACATCATTAACTCACTTGAGTAACATTAATCGTATCAACCTATCACAGTTTTGACCAGGATTAGTTGAGTGAAACCTAAGGTGTTGAAAAATCTTGATCATAAATCAAAACTCTAATTATCATTTATCCAAGGACTGACTAACCATTCAGATATTGATTCAATTACCGGAATGACTGATTCCTTGTGTTCTTCCTGAGGCACTTCAATTTTTTCAATATCAACATCTTCATTGTCGTACCATTCTATATCAAGGATATTATTATTGTATGATGTAAGACACAGACTGTCCAGCACGACGATGCAATAATTTGATAGGTCGAAAATTCTCAGTAAAGTGCATTTAAATAGAATTTTACATATAACAATTACTTAAAATAATATTAAAACATTGATAACAATATTTTGAACAACATACATACGAAAAAATTGAAATTATTGAAAAAAATTCAAATCTCTTCATTTTCAATTTTTTTCAATCAATATTTTTAATCAGGGTTAGAAATACAGTGCCAACTAACCTGTTTAAAAAAAACCGAGCAAGTTGGGTTTTTTTCTTAGCAGCAAGCTGTTTTAAATCATTTATTTTGTGAGATACAAATTTTCCGAAAGCATTGTCATCATTTTTGAAAACTTCTCTGTTGGTTGTCCAGAATTAATTACACTGTTGTTGACAAATCTTTGGTGTTTTATCTGGGAAACCTTCTACCCACGCTTTAAATAACAGTGGATGTAAGTATCCAGACATGTTAGATAAAATAATTATTCTAAAAGGACATGAGATATATTTTTGAGATTTCAAGTAACAGGGAAATCCCCGGTCAACGACAACAACAAAGAAATAGTAAAAAGTCTAGAAGTACTGACAACATATGATTTTTGTAATATTTCATACTGAGTAAGAGAGATAAAGCACAGATGGCGCTATCCAATAACGCCATTTTTTAGCGCGAAAGTGGTAAAATTTTTAATTCGAAATTTTACGTAATATCACATTCTCTACCCTCCCTCCCTATAGTAAGAAATTATAATATTTAGTCAATACCCCCCCTCCCTTAAATGTCTTCATTATTTATATTCCTTTTCACTATTTATAATTATTTCGGAGAATATTTAAACGCATCTAGACACGGGCTCAATTAAATCTTATTCTAGTAAACAAATATTTTAAATATTCTAAAGTCTTATCTGGGCTTATCTTTGAAACGGCTCAAGGAATCATAGTAATTTTTTTACAGTAGTCAACTGTCTGCTAGAATACGGCAAACGATACTTTTGACTAAATAATAATTATGCATATACCAGAAAAATAACAGCAATATCTAAGATAGAATCGAGGTCAGAATCACGACCGTCATTGGGATGGAGAGAAGGACCGAAATCGAAGTCGAGAACGCGATCAGTGTCGGGAATGATCAAAGCCAAATTTCAATTAACGCATTCACAGCGAAGCGACCATTAAACGGCTAGTGTTATATATGGTATATTTACTGACGAATAAATGTTTGTTTCTTGTCGTATACAAGAACATGTCTCGTCAATCGAATTAGCTCTCTATTTTACAGAAGAACATTAAACTTGACCTAAAGTAATGAAATAGTTCCTGGATAACCGAGCTTCACTCGCCGTCTTTCGAGTTTGCCGTGGGAATATGATCACTCGCCACGGAAATAATTGTTATCCTCGTTTCTAACAATAAATGTTTAGATACATAACACCTGTAGTGCTATCTGTAGTTTATATCATATACTATCGTTTGTTGTTAAGAATCAGTAACGTAGCGACAATGTATTTGCTTTATCATTCTACTAAACAGCGTTAAATATAACAACGTTTAGATTTTGACGTGACAACGTCTTAAATTAGGTTGCGGCTGGGAGTCACTTATGAAAAGTGTAACGCTCGGTAACGTAACGATGAGTCACCGAACGAGAGAGAGGCCCGCCGATGCCTTGCGTCTCTCCCACTCAACTATGATCGGTCTGCCGCGCGCGCACACTAGAGAATAGTGCATAGCTTGCAAATGTATTGCAAGTTATTGTATGTATATTTGTATATAAATACGTATGTATGTGTAAAGGTAAAAATAAAATTTTGTTAATATGAAATTCAGTGCGAGATTCTTTGTATAAATTAATGTTTTAAATATAATTCTTTGTATAAATAAATGTTTTAAATTGTTACTATTATTTCATCCTTCTTCCTACTATACGAATGAATATTCACATTAAAATGATTTTACCATTCAAAGTCGTTGTCACGTAAAACTTTCGCCCGTATACCGACTTTACAGGCAACCAAATTTTTTTTTAACATATTTTTCCTGATATGCCTAAAAGGGGACCTTTAACAAAATACAAATTTTCATCGTAATCGGCTTAGTTGCCGAGATAGCGATGTAAATATATACAAGAATAGCTCACCTAAAGTGATAACATAACGCGTGTGATGTCACCCGACACAGCGGACGAGGGCTTGCAAGGGCCGGGCATAGCCAAGGGCGGCGACGTGTGGGCGCTGGTGATCAGGGCGGCCGCGCCCTCCGACGCCGGCCTCTACGTGTGCGAACTCAATTCTGATCCTCCGGTCAGAAGCTTTCACCGGCTCACAGGTAATCCACAGAATATTATAGTTTTGACGGGCAATACTGTGAATATAAGTAGTTTTTTATATAAATACATAACAGCCTGTTACTTTATCGATACGCAGTTATTGAGTTGAATATTTGAGTCGATGTTTATTATCGCTGCTTGAATATGCAAGAGTCGTAAAGCATTAAGTAGTAGTAGTTGTTCACGAATTCGTACGCGAACACACGAGAACAAATGATCACAAAACACTATAATTGGTTCTACTGTCCGTAGGCTGTCTACGTTCAACAAACGGGTACATTAGTAAATTATTCCCGCGTGATGTTTGATGAGTGTTGCATCAATTTACTAACATTTTTATATCGATAAACGAATTTAAATATATTTTTTTGGTAAACTTAATGCTTTATCTAATTTTATTTTCTGTTTATGGCAATATCCTACAGTGTTATTTATCTTATTATAAAAAATGTTCTGTTAGGGTGTGAAGTGTATTCAAAAAAAAACTGGCTAGTAAATTATTTTTTCCCGAAAAACATATTTTTATAAAGTATTCAATCTACTAATAGCTTTAAATAGAGTTTCTTTTTATGCTATCATAAATTCATAATGTTTTCATTGAATAACAATGAAAAAGGTTATTAAGAATACATACGAGCTTGACAACAGATCCATTTTAATTTATATTTTAATTAAATTAAAATGAAAGCTCTCTTTGTTTTTCAGTTTTAATTGATGTTTTAAGTAGCTCTATTTTCTTTCCATCAGTATTGTGAAATACTTGGTAGGCTTCTCAAGCATTTCTCAAAGATTTTAAATTGAAAGCGAATTCATTGTTTTTGTTTTAGTTTCTGAATTAATTAATTGAACATAATGAGTATAGCGTTCGCTGAATCAATTTAGAATTAAAGTAAGGGTAAGAAACAAAACCGTTAAATTAAAGATGGGCAAACAGTGCACAGAGAATAAAACAAATATTATATTAATAAATTTGACGCAATCTTGCTATTTTATTATAAATATTACTAGGTACTTTAAAATAAATCGATAACTGTACAATACGGAATACGGAACAATGCTGTGATTTGACAAGTCTTACTGTCATTTGCGCGCCTCACAAGCGAAGCGCTGAGGTGGTGCTCTACTCTCGACATGTCAAAAAACGGAGTCTTTCGAAACTTAAATGACTTTTTTTACTAATATAACACTTACAGGGTAATATGAGTGCACTAATATCAAGTTAAATAATCTGTCTAGCACATATGGTATATTTTATAAATAGTTATTTTGTTTAATATAGTAAATAATAACATTAAAATCAATCATTGTTGGACGTCCGTCAGTCTGTGTTTATGGATCTATGTATGTGGCAGAGAAATTGGTCGAAAATGTATCTTACTGGAATACTTTTTTTTATTATATAAAGTTATACCCTGTGCTGATTCCTAGTTAATATTAGCGTTCTGAGTACTGTCGTTTAATTATAATTTACAAAAAACTAAAAAACAACTGTGTATTGCACGCCTCACAAGCGGAGCGTTGAGGTGGTGTTTGTATATCTATATTCATATACAAATGAAGATTAGCTTTAAACCGTATGTGAAAAGTTGAGATCAGCGCATGCGCCATTATAAATATCTCACGAAATGGCGCGAAATTTGAATTTGATAATTTTTTTTTGAAATTTCATTATCAAAAACTCTATCGATTTTTTTTATTTTAGAAGTTAATGACCGCGGTGAGGCGTGCACTTTTGGATTTTCCAAATTTTTAATGAATCATATTGGTTGAATAGGTTGAATAATCTGGTTTTAATAATTAAATGCTGATTTAATAATTCAACTTCAAATTGTGTGAAATATTTTTATTAGTCGTAGGAAAGTTCTCTATTGCAATTACTTATTAATCGAAATAAATATTTGCATTTAATTATTGTACATTATGGTAATTCTTGTCTATAAATAACATTCTTACGAGACTTCTGTTACTCTTAGTTGTCTCAATTACCCCGATGAGCATATTCTCTCATTTAGTACTAAATATGATCACCTGCTCGCATCTACACTACACATACTATGCCGATATAGCACTTATATCCTTTGCACTTTTTGGGCATATGAACTCAGAACGTTAGTTGAAAAATTTGCTTAAGCAGCACATTTATCTTGAAACTACTTATCATGCCTAGCTATACTACATTAAGACTAGCTCAAAGTATATTTAACTTCAAATTTCGGTCGATCAAGATCAAAGAAAACAAATAGACTGACTCTACCGATGAGATATCACACTCCCACAGAATAGAGATGAAATATCAGTTTCCGCTGTTGCATTTCGTCCAGTGAGTGAGAGACTTCCGGGTCCACTCCCCTTCCCTCAGATATCCTATTCCTTCCTAAAACTCCGGAACGCATTAACGTCTCTTCTGCGGCTGCGAGTGGGCATGGTCGACGGTGATTAGGTAATCGCCGTCTTGACGAAAGAATGAACATGCAAGTAAAAGTATGTACTTTCTCTAGTGGCTCTCATGTTCGTTCGTCTTTTTAAATGCCAAAATGAAAAACAAACATACGATTTGCTGAACATTAAAGGTTTTTAAAAACACCAAAAACAAATCATAACGTCTATTGTATTACTCCAAACACTAGTTAATTTTGTTATCCAATTCATTATAAAGCTTGAGAACGTAAGTCGATTTGATGGTCCACAGTGATATCGCGCCGGCTCACCCCGCCCGAGAACACCAACGCCACGGACAGCTACTCGGCCAGCGCCACGCCCTTCTATTCGCACAACTACGTGAACTGCTGCACCGCCGCCAACGTCAGCCTCGCCTGCTTGGGCTTCTGCAGCGTGGACATGATCATGGAGGGCACCGGGCAGGACCCCGAGGCCTGCCAGCCGGACTTCCCGGCCATCGTCAAGTAAATACATTGCTTGCAATCTATAAATCGATTAAGGAATCGGTGTAGAAACCGCTTATTAGCACAGCAATGAACGTGAAAGAGAACCGCTGCTATTACTTTTTTATAAAAGACTACGTAGAATACTGCCATTGTAAAACACAACATTTGCGTAAACATATAAAAATTCAGTTGTGAAGCACATTGCGTGTGCATAATTATATGATAAAAGGTTTTTTTTTAACGAATGCACTTCTTTTGCACGGTCTGTTTATGCTGGCATTGGAATGCTTTTATCTGCCATTTCATTAGTTAATGAATATTCTAAAATTCAACATAAATACTAAACACTAAATGCCTGTAATAAATTTGGGTGGCTATTGAAAGTGCTTTTGTCCTTAAAATACAAATTTAATTTTCAAATAACGTAGCCTATTTATTTCTCGACAAACAAAATGAACATTTTAAAACATCTCAATAACAAACTGCAATTGCTCATCGGTACCTATTTTATCTAATTATTGAAATCCCTTGCAAATAATTTGAATTAATCAGCCAAAAACAATAATCATAATTATTGTTTTTTACTCATTAATGCGATATTAATTCGGTATTAATAATTATTAATACTAGTTAAAAACTTTTTTATGTAGCCATTGGGATATAACAGACTTTTAAAACGCATTTTCAGTGTTCAAAACAATTTGAAAATGCACATTAGAAATTCAAAATATTCGACAAATGGTCTATTATGTACGTCGATGAGGAAATTCATAACAAAGGTGTTATTTTTATTCAACTGCGCAACGCAAAGGTGTTGTGTTTATCAGCCTATATATGTATTTATGTATGTATGTTTGTTCCTTTCTGGCGTTCTACATTCTGCAAGATCGTGTCTGCCGATTTTGATTAATCGTACGTGAATCGATTTGTCTTAATCTCGTGAGTGTCACTAAAGTCGCGTCGCTAATCATAATTCAATATGGCGACAACCACCCGTTATATTGTGAAAAAGAAAAATATCAAACTCATCGAACTATGTCAAGTGGGGTATCATTGAATAGGTCTTTGAAAATTATTAGGTTTCTTTAGTTATTTTTCGTTTTGAATCATAATTTACTTGGGTAGCAACCATCTCACTTAAATTTTCAAAACATATAATAAATACTGAATCTGTGATAAAATTATTTTAATCTTACAATAAGGTCTTATTAACTTGAAAAACAAATTATTCTAAATCCAAAATGACGGTACGAAATAGCGGTAGAGACGAAAAAAATTCATACAATATTGAATACATGTTATTATATATACATGTTATTGAGTAGTATTTTCTAAAGCAATATGATGTTTCCTAAATCATTTTACAGCAATAATCTTTAGCATATCGATAAAGAATATTTCTCACCATTATTATAAGACACAACATTGATACCGCTAATGATGAGAAAGTAATCTTAATTCATTGTTGAAACAGAAGTATAAGTATTAAATAAAACAATATTAACAAAATATAAAACTCACCTGCGTAGAAGTGAATGAAAAACTGGAAACAATATTATATAAAAATCATTCAATTTAGTACAACAAATATTTGACGTTGGAGGCATCAGACTCATGTTACCGTAGTTGCTGCAACTCTTACTACGTGTACGACTCCCACTGTAAATATTTGTCACATTTAACTGGACTAATGTTTTACATCATCTCGTTTTTACCTTTGTGGTTCATTTTTACGCAGTCGGGTTTTTTGATTTACTTTATTATCAACCGAATGCTAAGTAAACCCATAAGAGCGCGCCACTCACGCGACCCGTCCGGCACAGGTGCATGGCGGACGGCCGCAACCACGTGCCGTGCTGCGCGCAGCAGCGCGTGCCCGACATCTGCCAGGACGTGTGTCGGGGCGAGTTCACTCCGGTCACCGACAACATAAAGACGCACTACTCGTGCGCCACCTACATGGACGCCACGTTGTACTGCATCGTGGAAGGCATCGGTAAATTTATAACGTATACCTACTTAAATTGCATGTTAAAGCCAGATATGTGTGATCACTGTCACAAGAGAATTTTCTTCGGCGGCCAGCAGGTCTGGAATCGATGGTAGTAGACACTCTTTAATATCCAGCTCTGACAATCAATCAATTTGTGGAATACGAACGAGGCAAAATTTAAATTCGCGTTCGTTTTCTTATCAAAGAGATACATTGTAACATTAGCGCCATATAGTACAAGGGAAATATGTTAGGAACATTATTTTGCTGGAAGTCCGATTTATTATGTCAAAAATCCGATGCAATTTTTAGTATTATTTCTTATTCATACGTTCACAAAAATTGAGCAATCGACCGAAATGGTTATCTGACTGTTGTTAGTGCTGAATAAGTATCAAAGTTTGATCATAGTATTAACTAGAAAAGGAAAGGGCTTACTGATGTTCTTTGCCCATCCGAAAAGAAGAACTGATAGTAAATTGAGAAATAAAATGTGTAGAGGGAATGTGCGCAATGGCAGTGTCAATAGAGAATATCCTAGAACTACGAATGAAATAAATATTTGTGACCTCTTTGAATAACAAAATGTTTAATAACCGAAGTTGACGAACTTGAAGTCAATGAAGTCAAAATAGGTACGTAGTGATAACACCAAATAGAGATCTGTGATCTCTCCCCATTCCTCTAAGATATGAGCGTGAGCTTATGAGAGAATCAATGAAACGAGATCACAATTACAGTTCTTTTTCATCTTAGAATAAAATCAGAAGTAGAAATGAACTACATTTTGCATTCAACAAAATTGTCAAGACGATTCTAATAAGAAACATTATTCTTAAAACAATGTATTTACTCCAGCATTGCTACCAAGTCCACCGGAAGACGTCGAAGTGGAACCTTTAAACGAGAAGCAGCTGGGCGTGTCCTGGAAGCCCCCGACGCAGAACGGGGATTCGCTGATACGATACGTGGTCAACGTGACGACTCTGAGGTCGTTCGACGCCCACCTCATCGACCCGTCGGAGAGCTCCCTGGATAACGACCGCGCGCGCGACTCGCCAACCACGAGTCATCAAGTGGAACCCAACAAAACGTACCTGGTGCTCAACAACCTGCTGCCGTTCACGATGTATGAGATCACTGTCACGTCGTTCAACATTCACGGCTCCAGTTTGCCCAGTTACGCTGTAAGGTGAGTCATGTTTGAATGTCGATATTTTTCGACATGTTTGAAGATATAAATTTGGCATGACGCCATATTATCTTTTGAGAATGTATAACTTAAGTATTTTCGCACAGTTTATACATATAAATTAAATTAAAGCGCCCTCTGTAATTTTAATAGAACTGCTTTTTAAAATCCATATTGTTATTTATATGTTACCTATGCAAGCGACCGTTTTCAAGAATTTTGTCTGCCTGTTTGTTTTAACGAGATAACCGTCAAAATTGTTAAACGATTTTGTTGGAAATTTCACTGGAAGGTAGAATAACTTATTGAATTATAAAAGATAAGGTATTTTTAATGAGGAAATATTTAGGATTTCTACATAAAAGTTAGAAAAAAATTTGGAAAATCTAAAAGTGCATGCCGCTAAGTTTTTCATATTATCAAAATACACAAAGTATAGAATACCTAGTAATATCTGGTCAAATTAGAATGAAATTTAATTGAAAAAGTTGAATAGAAAATTGACAATTAAAAATTGCCGCTCTTTATTTATTTATTTGCAGCAACACCTGTGATGTCTTAAGAAAAACAGAAAAAAATTAAAGAAAATTCTTAAATACTGGGCTAAGTTTACTCATAGGCTTAAGAATACTCAGACACATTTGTTTACAACTCGTCTTCTCGATAAGTTACATTTGTTGATTTTAAATTTGTTATAAAAAAAAATGACAAACGTGAAAGAGCTCTCATTCAAATAGGCTTCTAATCATGAATCCGGTTATGTTAAGAAATAAATCAAGTGGATTAATAAAGCCAATCGAGCTAAATCGTGGTCACGTTTCACGGACCGACTGCGGACCGACTGACGGCCCAAGCAAATCTCATTGCAAAAGTAATGAGATTTGTTGTTATAATTATATCTTGTGAGAGACTTGATATGATATAAATTTTGGAGAATAATGATTTCTTTTTACAATAGTGTTCTTTTTACATCAAATAAATATATCATATTATTAGTGAGAGTGATTAAAGTTGAATAGCTTCATATTTTCTGTTGGTCGACTGTAACGCATAGCTCCGTTGCGGCGTGCAAAAAAAAATCAAAATTTGGCGAGATTTTAATATACGTATCGGTCACGGCATCGGAATCAAGGACGAATCAATATCGAGACCATGGTCGATATGAAACGATGAAGGAATTCGTTGTGTGTCTACGCGGACGCAGCCGCGGATACGAGCTAGTCTAAAATGAATAGATCGTGAGAGGGTGTTTCAGCGGCGGGTCGATTAAAATCTGCCACAACGATGAAGTAAAATTAAGTAAACTCAAAAGAGGTAATCATCGAAGTACCCTCATCGTCATTCACATCAGGTCGCTGACTCTGACGCCGGGCAAAATGAAGCAGACCGAAGTGGCGGCGGCGCCGGAGCTGCCCGACGTGCGCGCGTGCTGCGTCGACGCGGGCGTCGAGCACGCCGGCTGCCTGGACAAGCTCTGCGACCCCACCAAGACCTTCGAGATCGGCGTAAGCTTCATCAGCATTATTTAAGTCATATGAAAATGGTGACTGTTGCAAATCCGTGTCGAAAGACTGTTTTATTTGTATGGAACTCACGACTAAAAGAATTCTAAGCAATCGATCTATTTACAAAAACATATTTGTTTTCTTTTTTATTATTCAGCAATCAATTAATAAGACACTGAAATAAGTAATTTCAGTATTTAATAAGCTGAAGTTTATGTCGTTTGTTCTGCACAAAAAAAATACACCCTTATTTGTAATCATGGGCACACAAACATCGTCAATTTGCACATTGTGATTAATATATACCATCGAACAAAATTAACAAAGATTTTATATTTGAGATCGATTTTCATGAATTATTATTTGTTTGTATTTCTTATTTATAAATTTGTATTGAACAATTCTAAAATAACACTAGGTAAGTATTTATTTACATAGCTGGTGAAAATCCCACACGAAATTCTAAATAACGACTTAAAGTTTTATTAGTTCTTTTCAACTTAAATTTACAATATTTCTATGTTTTATATGTGATCAGAAATAACATTCGTGTACATTAAGATAGCATCATCATTTGTGACTAACTCCTAATCATCAAAGGGACCGTGTCTACACGCACCAGTTGCAGGTGACGGATCTGATGATATGCGCCCCTTGGGCCGGCATCACCTTCGGGTGCCTGGCGAACGGCCTCGACCACACGCCGTGCTGCCGCTCTCGGGGGCTGCCCGACTCCTGCCTGCCGCTGTGCAATGGAAACATCACCAACTTGGACTTCAATTATTTTAAGTGAGTCCTGTGTTGCAAGTTTCAGTTAGAAGTCCCGTATCCGGTTCGAGCTTTATAATTCAGTCGAACTCGCTGGTCTTAAGCTAGTGACAGGTATTAGATTGTGGGCGATGTAAGATAAATTTGTTAACTTACAATATTCAAGAAAAGTAATTGTAATTTTTACAAAAAAAAAGGTTTTTTTTGTAAAAATTACAATTACAATTACCACATTCAAAATTTCATTACAATTTTAATACATTTTTATTGTCAAAAGTCGCCATAAACTTACATTAATTGCAATAAGCTTGCTATCAATAACAAGTATTGTCAAAAGAATATCCCCTTTCTCTCAGCTATTAGGTAGTTCCATTGATAATTTATATCAAATATCCCAATACCATAAGAGATTTACCAGACTATCGACTAAAGACTTACTTAATTCTGTTATGTGACTGCAGCCGAAGTATCTCTTTTTCGACGCAAACCAGTGGGCGTGTTATAAAATTATTTGCCCAATAAGTTATACACGTGCTGATGGAAAGTGAAAAGTTTGATGATTTTGTCATTATTTATCATCAAAACTTAAATAAATCTTTATTTCACCATACTTTATACATACCTCATCATCGAAGGATATGTGGCGAAATTTGAAAACAAAAAAAAGGCTTAAAAAAAAATGAGAAAAGTGAAATTCATTGAAAACTGTTTTAAATAACTAACTCTAAATTAATTTTCGATTCAGATATATAATATTCGTAATATATTGATAATTGTGTAGGTTTATCGTTATAATTAAATGTTTAGTGTTTTGTGTCAATCCCTTAAAAATTTCTTATCATCACCTTTCATAGATGTCTACGTTACATGTCTTCATACACGAATTGCCTGCTGCAAGGCTACGGGGTGCTCCCCGGCCCCCCGTCGCGGTTGCACTTGACCAACATAGACACGGACTACGCCGTGGTGCACTGGGCGCCGCCGGCGGCCCTGGCCGACACCGTGTCGTACTACAACCTGCATTACCGCACCTTAGAGGAAGGCGACGATTACAGAGTGATCGAGAGAGTTAGTACGTCGGTTGTTTTATGATAAGTTCAATATTGTACGGGTCGTAATTGTTTGAAAATAAAATAAAAGGAAAACATGTTTAAAATTAATATACATTTATTAATATGGAACGCATTATATTAAATATAATGCTGCGAGTTGAATTAGGCTCAGATTACACATTAAAATCTGCCAGTCCTCGATGTCATCATTTTAAGTTACGTTCATTTTACGTGGAATTGGCAAATCGATTAGCAATTCCACCTGTGTCCAATCGCAGCTCTAGTTGAAAATGGCTGAAAAAAGACTAGTTTTACAAAATTTTCGGTTAAGACAAGCTTAAGAAAGGATCACCTCTAAGAGAGTATACATTGTAAAATAATAGATCGATAAATCAAATATTGTTGACAATCTTAACAATATCGATTGAAACCAACTTATACTCTATCAGAACGATTGTTTCATGGTTCATTCTTGAAGAGAAAAATGTACTTATTTAATTTTAATATTTTTTGCTTCTAGAAAATTAATGGTTCACAGACACTAAATTTCTTGGTCTGTCATAAGGCTGCTTTGAGATATATCAATTTGATTTACTTTCCCATTAGGTACGTTCTCCGTACATTCTAGAAGATTTGGAATCTAATACGGATTACGAGATATTTGTCGAAGCGGTTAACGAGCACGGCGTCGGTGAAGCTTCGTCTAGGCTCATATTCAGGACACAAAGTCAGGTAAACAGGCCCTACGATTAAGTCACTGGTCAAGTGGTACGGCACTTAAGTTATTTTAAAGCTTTCGTACTTTTGTACTAAAAGAAATTTGACTTTAATGCTCTGAATCTATTTGGTGTTTGAACTGAACAACAAATTACAAAATATAAATGGCTTAAACTTCATAACCTTTAATCAAATACGGATGTTAATTTCATTTTATACGTAATTTAGTAAATTCCTAGTTGGAGGATAAGTTACATTTAAATATAAATATTTTTTTTTTAATCTCGCATTTACTTATATAAATGACATGTAATTTCCAAAACAAAATTCTAAGAAATCTATAAGTATCACAAGTTTCAATCTGATTTTTTTATTATGTTTACCAGCTTCTAGAAGATGAAATCGAAGAAGCCAACGCATACAACATATCGGCATGCTGCGAACGAGTTCAGTTGGCCACCGTGTGCACGCCTCTGTGCTCTTACGATGCCAAAATGTCTGATTTAAGACGGCTGGCACCACTGTGTGCGCAAGAGTTTCATAAATTGCTTCGTTGTGGTGCTGGAGGTATAATTTCAGAAAATTGATTTTGAAATTTTCGATAAAGAAGAATTTTAAATTCTAACTAATAGCTCATTTTTTAATGAGCAAAACATACATCCAAGGACATTTCAAAATAGTACAATTTATGATTCTTTTTTTATAGATATAGATTTGTCTTCTTCTCCTTTTCATCTAAATTTAAATTATTTTTTTTTTCCTTCTGCTCTTGGTTCTGATCCCGTTACCGGTACCTACACAAATGCCTCCCTTATCTACAGTCATCGTCAGATTCAAATTGTTAGATGCAAATGCATTTTTTTTCTTATCTTATACGCTACCTACGTGAAGAGATATCTACTGACAAATATCATCGATTTCTAGATGCCCTTCAAAATAAATTTAAATTCCATTCTCCATTATATAAAATTCAAGCTATATTTCCACCGATTTTCATACTAGCCGTGCGGTACTTCAACGAACAAACGAAAAGATGGTCTCTTCCATATTAATAAATTGGTAGACGTCGACAAATTTCACAGCCTTTTTAGTTCAATCCACTCCCATTATCCGCCAGAAAAACGATTTTATACAATTACCATGTGGCCATTCAAACGATAAGTTGGTTTTCGTTATTCTTGCAACCCCAAAAAAGTAACTTTTGTCCCCATTCTTGCATTCTTATAAGAGGCACCCTTCCAGGTCGCAACCACGAGTCGTGCTGCGAGCGTCGCGGGGTGCCCCCGAACTGCCGCGGCGTCTGCTCGGGCACCTTCGGCGGCGGGATCAACACCTGCATGGCGTACATCGGCAACATCGTGCAGTGCTTCGAGGAGGGTACATAAGTTCTAACATTTTTTTTAAAAGAAAAGTTGGCTTAGTATTGAAGTCCGTCGGCCCACGGACCAGTAGGCGCCGGGTCTGATGTCGACCTCGAGCGGCCGACCGGCACATTACAAATGACTTTTTTTAACTTAACTGAAATTACACCATACGCACCCCGCTTTGGAAATCGCGTTGGCATCGCTTTGATAACAATCATCATTGTTTAATCTTTAGAATGTCGCAAAATGCGCGCGTACTTTCAGCAAAATTTAGCAACTTGAAGTTCGTCAATAACTAGTGCGAAACATATATACCTGGACTAGCTTCACCCTTGACAAATCCCAACCGGAATGGGCAGCGGATACAATCATAATCACATGCGTACAGCATCTATATAATTGTGTTTTAACCTGCATACGTTTTGTTTGAAGACATTACACACATGTTCTTATTTATTAAGTATTAAACCAGCTTTTATCTGCGGCTCCATCTGCATGCACATGGTATTCCCTTTGCGATTCTGATCTAGTCCTGCTCTTGATGTCAATTTCTTTCGTTCTTGATTCCGATCACGACATTGTTTTTAATTCCGAATCGGGTCTTAATTTAAGGAGACGCTGCTTCCATTCTTGTTTCAGATTCTGCTTTAAATTTTGGCCTCAGTATTGCTTCTGATTCCGATTTTGATCACGTTCTTTAATTTTGATCACACATCCTATTTTGACCTTGTTCTGGTTCTCAATTTCGATCACGGTCTCAATTTTCAATCCTATTAATCCTAATTCTTACTCTCTTTTTTACGTTGTTTTTAGAAATATGCATATCATTATTTTTTATCATTAATAATTAGCTAAAATATAAATTTTGACATAAATAACTTCAATGGTTTCAATTTACGATATAACATTTCGTCTTCTATTTTACTCTCTTTAAAGTTAATTAAAAAATTGTTTGTATTTCTTTCTTATTTCTATAGGTAACTTAAATGTTAAGTTTCACATCTACAGCTTCAACTGTTTTGATTTTTTTATAAGAATGTTTTACCATTTTCATTCTTTTAGGAATTGAATTTCTAAACATCCTTTCTTAGTGTTCGCCTACATTGCAACAGGAATCTCCCTACAAAATTTCAATTTCCTAGACCCAGTAGTTTGAACTGTGCGTTGATAATAGCAAACCTTAATTCAAATTTCATCAGTCGTACTTATTATATTTATCATCTTACCAAAGCAATACAACTTCCGACGCATGTACGTAAAGCGTACACACTAATGTTATTAGGCAAAGCAATTTAATATCGCTAACGTGTTCATATGAAACTCATTAGCTAACTTGTTCGCAAAGTCCCCGCACATAAAGTACGTAAAACACACTGCGTCAATCTCACACAAAAGCTTAGGCTGAAATTTAATGAACGCATTGTAGAAACAATAAACTTTATTATCCTGATAACAATTTATAGGTACTTGTAGAGAAACATAAACAGAGCCCGTCGGTGGTTTCACAAAAATATCGCAAAGGCTATTGTATCGTATCTGAATTTATTAATCAAAAACCCCTTGTACATGAACTGCTCGACTATTAGTTTCTTTGATATTAATTCTAGGTTTTCGACTACTTTTATTAACTATTCAGCATTTTGTATCTTTGAGGAAAAAATTGCAAACCTTAAATTTTTTGTCCATTCTTCTTAGAGTGAATCAGCATGTGTAATAGATGGTAATATTAATGTCATAATATAATGACATATTTCAAGTATAATTCGATTAAAATAAAGATATTTTTGATTTTATTTTGATAAAAGTAGAAATATCGCGAACGCAATCAGCTCTAACTCATCACAACAGATTGATCGTTGCGACGAAACGCGGACGTATTTTCTACACCGTTGAAATGATCAATCCTTTAATGATCTTCATGAGGTTCTTCCCTTATCCTGAAAAAATCTCCAGGCACGGGCGCGCTGCCAGGCCCTCCGCGAGAAGTGCACGCCCTCATCCTGGAGAAATCGAAGTTGCTGCTGAGCTGGTCTCCACCCGAAGAGGGCACCAACGCCACCTTCTACACGGTGCACTGGCAGAAGGTTGACAACAATTCGCAGCCCTATTACTACAATACTCTTCAATTGGATAACGTAAGTTTACATTAACCGAATACAATTATTCTTCAATATATCCGGTTTTTATTATTTATTTTATTTTTGTTGCCTTATATTTTCACAATGAAAGAGAAATTAAATTAATGTCGATGGCGTTATATGTAATTGAAACTAGCATTAAAAAACCTAAACCATAAACTGCGTAATAGGTTCGCTATGTATAATTAAAATAAATAAAAATTTTACTGGGTACAGCTATATTATGGCCAACTTGGTTGTAATACAAAAACGGGGCAGCTCGAGCGGCCAAATACCACACTCTCATAGAATACGGACCTGAAATGAAAATGAAATTCCGCTGTTATGTTTTGTACTGTGAGTGAGAGTTACAGTGATGGTTCCAATGAGTGTTCTCCTTATCCCTCTTTCATCGACCCGATCTCCTTCCTAGATATCCTATTCCATCCCAAGAGATCTGCAACACATTGATGAATCTTCTGGGGTTTCAAGTGTCCATGGGCGGCGGTCATCATCGTCTTGGCTCGCCTGGTCCTTTGCCCCTCGACTATGTTATAAAAAAAATCTTTTGAATCTAACATCACTTTTACGCAAGCGTACATTATGAAAACATTTATAATATTTTATCGACGCCTAATATCAAAAAGTTTGTAAATTGGCCATACATATTTAGCTAACCTTTTAAAAGAACACGACAAAAGGAAATATGCATATGTGTTTTTTTATTCATTAATATGATCTGCATCCATACTGTTCGATAAATTGTAGATTTTTCAAAGACGAGAGCCGTTGCCAATTCGTTTTGAGTCGATATCGCATGTAAAACATTGAAAATCAATGCGCCTAGAGATAACGACGGTTAACATTCGAGATTTACAAATCGAATTCATATGTAAAATATGAATTCGATTTGTAAATCTCGTACATCACACTAATGATGTACTAAAATTAAACGTTACATCTCTGTTACTATACAGAGATCTGACGTAGCAATATAAGCAAAGCAGCAACATTCCAACGTCCGCGAAATTATATAATATGAACATAGTTATTATTAGAACAATATAGTTACGATTTCATTTCTATAACTATCAAGTTTTTTTATATATAACTAATATTCCATAGTCTCTAGCATTGAAACAGCCAAAATTTGTGCAGCAATTAAACGTGACCGACACCATGGTGAGGCTGGAAAACTTGGAGCCGGATGCGCTCTACCACATGTTCGTGGTGGCCGTCAACGACAACGGCACCTCGCTACCCTCCAGCCTGCTGCTCCTCAACATGACCGAGCAGGGTGAGCGAATAGAGTCTTCTTAACAACTTTCGAATGACTGTTGATAAGAACTGTTAACTACATGACTTGAAGTGGATTTTCGATTTAGTTCACTTCAATCTACGAATAATACAGGCAATACATACTACATATCGCCGGATTTGTTTTTCTAATAGTCGTATTGCCGCCATCTTTTCTAAAGAATTATAATTTTAGGTGTCGCTGTTAATTATTTTAAGCAACTTGCATAGGTTTAGTGCGTAACACGGGAAATTAAGAGTAGGGAGTGCATTAACCGCCTCTCCTCCCGCGAGCAGAGGCGGGTCAGCAGGTGGCGGGCATCCCGTCGCCGCCGCACTCGCTGGCGGTGTCGTCGCACTCGGCCACCTGGCTGACGGTGAGCTGGCAGCCGCCGCAGTTCTCGCAGCCCGACGAGAAGATATCTTACACGTGAGTTCTTCGTGTGTCAGAACTGTTGTAGTTTCCTCGCTAATACCTGCCTACTATCTAATTATCACATTCTTTACATTCGCACATTACATTACATGATTATTACAGTGTCTTCTTGCCAACAGTGATTACATTAATTTCAAAACATTTCTCTGATACCTGTTATAGTATTATAATATTTTTTTGTAACGCACAATTACTGGATATAAACAATGTTTAACCGATCTTCAATCTTGTCTTTGCCCGCAATTCTGCTCGTGTGGCTATAGATTCGAATTTTCCATTTTTTATATCGAGCTTGCTCTTCATTTAGTAATAATCCCAAACCTGATACTATTCTAGATTTCAAACTCGATTACATTTTCTATACCGGTCTCATCCTCAATTCCGATGCCTGTCCTATTTTCAATTCTGGTACCGGTCCCGCTCTTGACTCTGAATTCGATCCAAATTTCGACTTCTATCCCGGTTCGACTTTTGATCGCCATCTCAATATCGTTCTCGATTCCGGTACCGATCCCGCTCTTGACTCTGAACTCGATCCAAATTTCGACGTCTACCCCGGTTCGACTTTTGATCGCCATCTCAATATCGTTCTCGATTCCGGTACCGATCCCGCTCTTGACTCTGAAGTCTATTCAAATTTCGACTTCTATCCCGGTTCGACTTTTGATCGCCATCTCAATATCGTTCTCGATTCCGGTACCGATCCCGCTCTTGACTCTGAACTCGATCCAAATTTCGACTTCTATCCCGGTTCGACTTTTGATCGCCATCTCAATATCGTTCTCGATTCCGGTACCGATCCCGCTCTTGACTCTGAACTCTATCCAAATTTCGACTTCTATCCCGGTTCGACTTTTGATCGCTATCTCAATATCGTTCTCGATTCCGGTACCGATCCCGCTCTTGACTATGAACTCGATCCAAATTTCGACGTCTATCCCGGTTCGACTTTTGATCGCCATCTCAATATCGTTCTCGATTCCGGTACCGATCCGCTCTTGACTCTGAAGTCTATCCAAATTTCGACTTCTATCCCGGTTCGACTTTTGATCGCCATCTCAATATCGTTCTCGATTCCGGTACCGATCCGCTCTTGACTCTGAACTCGATCCAAATTTCGACTTCTATCCGGTTCGACTTTTGATCGCCATCTCAATATCGTTCTCGATTCCGGTACCGATCCCGCTCTTGACTCTGAACTCTATCCAAATTTCGACTTCTATCCCGGTTCGACTTTTTGATCGCTATCTCAATATCGTTCTCGATTTCGGTACCGATCCCGCTCTTGACTATGAACTCGATCCAAATTTCGACGTCTATCCCGGTTCGACTTTTGATCGCCATCTCAATATCGTTCTCGATTCCGGTACCGATCCCGCTCTTGACTCTGAACTCTATCCAAATTTCGACTTCTATCCCGGTTCGACTTTTGATCGCTATCTCAATATCGTTCTCGATTCCGGTACCGATCCCGCTCTTGACTCTGAACTCGATCCAAATTTCGACGTCTATCCCGGTTCGACTTTTGATCGCCATCTCAATATCGTTCTCGATTCCGGTACCGATCCCGCTCTTGACTCTGAACTCTATCCAAATTTCGACTTCTATCCCGGTTCGACTTTTGATCGCTATCTCAATATCGTTCTCGATTCCGGTACCGATCCCGCTCTTGACTCTGAACTCGATCCAAATTTCGACGTCTATCCCGGTTCGACTTTTGATCGCCATCTCAATATCGTTCTCGATTCCGGTACCGATCCCGCTCTTGACTCTGAAGTCTATCCAAATTTCGACTTCTATCCCGGTTCGACTTTTGATCGCCATCTCAATATCGTTCTCGATTCCGGTACCGATCCCGCTCTTGACTCTGAACTCGATCCAAATTTCGACTTCTATCCCGGTTCGACTTTTGATCGCCATCTCAATATCGTTCTCGATTTCGGTACCGATCCCGCTCTTGACTCTGAACTCTATCCAAATTTCGACTTCTATCCCGGTTCGACTTTTGATCGCCATCTCAATATCGTTCTCGATTCCGGTACCGATCCCGCTCTTGACTCTGAACTCGATCCAAATTTCGACTTCTATCCCGGTTCGACTTTTGATCGCCATCTCAATATCGTTCTCGATTCCGGTACCGATCCCGCTCTTGACTCTAAACTCGATCCAAATTTCGACGTCTATCCCGGTTCGACTTTTGATCGCCATCTCAATATCGTTCTCGATTCCGGTACCGATCCCGCTCTTGACTCTGAACTCGATCCAAATTTCGACGTCTATCCCGGTTCGACTTTTGATCGCCATCTCAATATCGTTCTCGATTCCGGTACCGATCCGCTCTTGACTCTGAACTCGATCCAAATTTCGACGTCTATCCCGGTTCGACTTTTGATCGCCATCTCAATATCGTTCTCGATTCCGGTACCGATCCGCTCTTGACTCTGAAGTCTATCCAAATTTCGACTTCTATCCGGTTCGACTTTTGATCGCCATCTCAATATCGTTCTCGATTCCGGTACCGATCCGCTCTTGACTCTGAACTCGATCCAAATTTCGACTTCTATCCCGGTTCGACTTTTGATCGCCATCTCAATATCGTTCTCGATTCCGGTACCGATCCCGCTCTTGACTCTGAACTCTATCCAAATTTCGACTTCTATCCCGGTTCGACTTTTGATCGCTATCTCAATATCGTTCTCGATTCCGGTACCGATCCGCTCTTGACTATGAACTCGATCCAAATTTCGACGTCTATCGGTTCGACTTTTGATCGCCATCTCAATATCGTTCTCGATTCCGGTACCGATCCGCTCTTGACTCTGAAGTCTATCCAAATTTCGACTTCTATCCCGGTTCGACTTTTGATCGCCATCTCAATATCGTTCTCGATTCCGGTACCGATCCTGCTCTTGACTCTGAACTCGATCCAAATTTCGACTTCTATCCCGGTTCGACTTTTGATCGCTATCTCAATATCGTTCTCGATTCCGGTACCGATCCCGCTCTTGACTCTAAACTCGATCCAAATTTCGACGTCTATCCGGTTCGACTTTTGATCGCCATCTCAATATCGTTCTCGATTCCGGTACCGATCCCGCTCTTGACTCTGAACTCTATCCAAATTTCGACTTCTATCCCGGTTCGACTTTTGATCGCTATCTCAATATCGTTCTCGATTCCGGTACCGATCCCGCTCTTGACTCTGAACTCGATCCAAATTTCGACGTCTATCCCGGTTCGACTTTTGATCGCCATCTCAATATCGTTCTCGATTCCGGTACCGATCCGCTCTTGACTCTGAAGTCTATCCAAATTTCGACTTCTATCCCGGTTCGACTTTTGATCGCCATCTCAATATCGTTCTCGATTCCGGTACCGATCCCGCTCTTGACTCTGAACTCTATCCAAATTTCGACTTCTATCCCGGTTCGACTTTTGATCGCCATCTCAATATCGTTCTCGATTCCGGTACCGATCCCGCTCTTGACTATGAACTCGATCCAAATTTCGACGTCTATCCCGGTTCGACTTTTGATCGCCATCTCAATATCGTTCTCGATTCCGGTACCGATCCCGCTCTTGACTCTGAAGTCTATCCAAATTTCGACTTCTATCCCGGTTCGACTTTTGATCGCCATCTCAATATCGTTCTCGATTCCGGTACCGATCCCGCTCTTGACTCTGAACTCGATCCAAATTTCGACTTCTATCCCGGTTCGACTTTTGATCGCCATCTCAATATCTTTCTTGATTCCGGTACCGATCCCGCTCTTGACTCTGAACTCTATCCAAATTTCGACTTCTATCCCGGTTCGACTTTTGATCGCTATCTCAATATCGTTCTCGATTCCGGTACCGATCCGCTCTTGACTATGAACTCGATCCAAATTTCGACGTCTATCCGGTTCGACTTTTGATCGCCATCTCAATATCGTTCTCGATTCCGGTACCGATCCCGCTCTTGACTCTGAAGTCTATCCAAATTTCGACTTCTATCCCGGTTCGACTTTTGATCGCCATCTCAATATCGTTCTCGATTCCGGTACCGATCCCGCTCTTGACTCTGAACTCGATCCAAATTTCGACTTCTATCCCGGTTCGACTTTTGATCGCTATCTCAATATCGTTCTCGATTCCGGTACCGATCCCGCTCTTGACTATGAACTCGATCCAAATTTCGACGTCTATCCCGGTTCGACTTTTGATCGCCATCTCAATATCGTTCTCGATTCCGATCCAATTCCCTTCTGGATTCTAATCCCGATTCCGATTTCAATTTGTAGAATTCATTATATCGACTACACAATATAATATGGGTTTACTAGAAGTGGGAACTCTTATTATAGTGGTTGCACTTGTTTTAAAAAAAATGTAGTTTTGTTGTTGTATCGACGGTTCCCATCATAGTAGCGAATAAATTAACAATTCGTTTTTAAATCAAATTGATATTCTATTAAATACAAAAAAATGTCATTCAAATAAGACCAGTATTTTGCATAAGATTCGAACAAACAAACAGACTTTTACAATTCTGTAACTTCACACAGATTACGAATTATACACAGCAAATTTTTTAGACTTAATTCTTCTGTAGCTACATATATATCACAATATCACATATGTACTAACTTGGTATTACAACACTGGCATTATAATGTGTAACATCAAGAGTAATATTTTATTATTATCAAAATATTTTAAAAAGATTCACATCACAACTAAACTATGAATTATAAATTGCACAATATATACTTAAAAAAAAATTAAAAGAGCGTTCATTACACGTAGTCAGCATTTTTCAAACTCCTGATAAACATTAGATGGAGATAAAGTAAATAGACTTATAGCTTTAAACTTTGAAACAATTTTCGCTTCTAAACGTATGCAAGGTTTGTGTTTAGGCTTAGGTACGCACTCTGCCGGCGGCGTGTTATGGCGGCGCGTCAAGGACTTACCGCTTTGTATACCTACCTTCTATTTATACATATATATACATATATAAATTACATAGTTTTTGTTATTAGAGTGCCGAGCCAAAATGCCAAAAACGAAACCTTATAGTTTCGTCATGTCCGTCCATCCATCCCTATGTCACAGGCATTTTACTGAAAAACTGTAAGATATATATTGATGAAATTAGAGTATAGATGTCTTGTGTAAACAATTACATATATTCCTAGTTAAAAATGAAAAATAAAAATTAATGGGGGGGGACACTCCACATGTAACATAAGCTGAAAAGATTTTTTTTGCAAACCTCTACGTATGGCACATATTTTGACAGTACTTTTAAAAACACTTAAGGTTTTTAAGCAATTATTTTGACTAATTGAATATTTTCAGAAACAATCGCTTCGAAAGTAGCAGAAATTGCTTTTAAATCTGTAAGTCCAAAAAATATGAACAAAATGACACAGGTAACGCTTAATAAATAGTTTCAATTAAAATTATTTTGTACATGATCGGGTATACCGTTTTTGAGATATTGCCAAAAAACTGCGTTTCACAATCAAGTGCCCTTCACTTACGTCCCTATTGCACAGAACATACACTTTTTTGCTAATGCACTTTAGTTTAAACAAGTATAATAGTAATAGTCGACATACCTACTTGTTTCTTTAGTTATAGACGACTAAAGTGCTTATACCTACTTTGTGCGGGAAACATGTAAAAATGTGTAACACCGTAATTTTATTATCTGAAGAACCGAATGAGAATATATTAATTCTCATTCGGTGACGTGTTGTCTATGGGTTGTAGAAAAATGTTTAATTGTAAATTATTCTATAATATTCACTAATTTACAAATATAAGGTTGTTGATTTTTGAAGGTATAATATAAACTATATTTGATAATTCCTTTCTTGTATATAAACTCAAGGTATTTGTTATAGAGGCACCACCTTATACAAATAAAAACGTATATTTTTATTCTACAGTAGAATGTGTGATTTTTTGCAAAACTGTAAAAATTAGCAATTATATACGTTTGGGAAAAATACGATTCAAATAATTTCCCGGCTAATGCTCCACCACTAGGTTGTATTACAAATCACCAAACATCTCCGGCCTGAACAACCTGTCGATGGTGCGCACGATGGTGCCGGGGCACACCCTGGAGAAGCTGGCCCAGAACACCAAGTACGTGATGTGGGTGACGGCGCACTCCGCGGCCGGCACGTCGCTACCTTCGGAGACGCTCCTCGCGTGGACCGACCCCGCTTACCCGGCGTACGTCGAGGTGAGCCCTGCATTCTATTGGCCCTTCTAGGTTGTGTTGCGTAAGATTGGTAATTACATCTACGGCACTCTTAGTATAACATTTAGACAATTTGAGTTATAATTTAAAAAGTAGAAATACTTTTTCAATTGTACCGATTTATTGAAATTATTTCCAAAAATATATAAATTTTGATGCGTCATACTAAAAAATCTAACTTAAATCTTTTTAATTACTTTAACAAATTGTACACTTATGTATGTATACCGTCCTACATGATTAGTTTTTCAATTCTTTTTTTTTATTATTCAACATTTCTAGGGCGGTTACCTTTTATTATCTAATTGTTAATTAATTTAGTTTTATGGAGGATTATTTTCTTTGTTTTTTTATTAGACACAATTTTTTTACAATAAATTTGTTATTTTTATCAATTTACTTACAATTGCTTACAAATTTATAGAAGAGCTTTACATAAAATATACATAAAACAACGCATAGAACAAACATGATTTGCATTATTTATTTCACAAGCTAATATTAGCATCAAGTTCATTACCTTTTACCATATTGTATTGTATTTTAAATAAATCGTGCAAAAGAATCTTTGGTTGATTAACTTATCTGATTGTATTTCAAAACGTACATTAATTATTCTAGTTAATGACAGTGCAGCTGCCGCTACGCCGGTTGTACCTGCACTTTATTTAAAACGTAAAACACTTCTTTAAAATCGTTAAAATATTAGAAAGCAAAAAAACTGATCACACTTAATGTGACGCGATGATCTAGTATACATACATACAATTAAAAACTCTAGAACTAGAATTTTAAACTTATGTGACATACGACACAAGTACATGCGATATAACACATGTGTTTTTTTACCATCGATGTGATACCTCAGCCGCCGACGGTCAACCCCGTGAACCTGGTGGTCGAGGGCTCCAGCATGACGGTGCTGTGCATCGGCCTGGGCACGCCCACGCCCACCATATCGCTCTACGTGTCGGGTCAGTACACCGCCGACGGCGACCGACCGACTAGACTACCGCACTGTAGTCGGAGTTCGATCGATGTGGATCGTGCCCGACGTTAGGCTTGTACGTTGCATGTCGCATATCGGTGCTTTTGATGAGTCTATATGAACGTAAAATAAATAACAATATAGTAATAGCTCTTTAATTTTTTTTGCATATAGCGCCAATAGTTTAATTACATTTCGCAAATAAAAGTTTTTCACAATAATGTTTTGTGATAGCTAAATGTTTCCTAAAATTGTATTCTTAAAGAAAATAAGTCAGGACACCAAACAAAACTAGTATAGAGACTATTAGTACAAATCAAGTTTATAAGCTTTAATAAGACGATTTTTACTCCTTTTGAAATCCGTCTAGTCATGCCGAAAACCGATAGCTCATACATCTGAATGATGAAAATATTTTTTCGAAATAAACAATCCCAAAAAATAAGCCAATCAAATATGTAGG
The DNA here is from genome assembly GCA_005406025.1 of Eumeta japonica. Lineage (NCBI taxonomy): Eukaryota > Metazoa > Arthropoda > Insecta > Lepidoptera > Psychidae > Eumeta > Eumeta japonica. The sequence goes on from BGZK01000723.1 coordinate 208,957, forward strand.
CAAATGTCTTCTGAACGCTCCAAACACAGGTCGATTGGTGCGGCAAGAAGTGACGCGGCACATGGTGACGGTGATACACAACGTGACGCGCGACATGGATCAGATATCGTGCTACGCCGACAACGGCTACGGCACGCCGATGCAGGCCTCGAGGAAGATCAACATCTCGCGTGAGTGTCGTTCTATGCACACACAGCGGTACTCCGAACGAACGTCAAAGGTATCGCGGTAGTCACCGCATGTGTTCATTTGAAGGTTTTGCGGAATAAAAAATTTTAAAATTATTGTGTCGCAGTCATGTCGAATCTTAAAAAGTGTACCGATCTACTTTCAGATCTTGCATACATATGTTACTTAAGTGTATATTGTAAAAAGGACGTAATTGAAAAATATAAGGCTTAACCCTTCCTAGGATCGACAACACGACACCTCGCAATTTGGATTCATACTATTTTCACCGCACAAACCTTTTACACGTCGCATACGTTGTAAATTACAATTACCGGTAGTCGTAGTATCGCAAACCTATCGCCCCGCCAAGAACTCGAATGGAGTAGACAAGAGCAACACATATACTGTACAATAGATAATAACATGTATAAATGTTTATTGAACTGCACATAAACATATCAAACAACATGTGCCTAGGAGTTACGCTTTGAGTGTATGAAATATAATCATGAGTGATTATCACGTGTATGCCTACAGTTACACACTGAATATACAAATCATCATATGAGCACAATCGCATGTCCCTGGAGTCATGTGCTACTCATAAAGGTAATCGCGCAGTTAATTATGACATGGACCTACAAGTAATATATCGGCTATATAATAGCAACCATTAGTTCCCCGCTTCCGCCGCAGACGTGCCGACCATTCAAGCGTCGGGCATCACGATGGCGGCGGCCGGCGACAGCGTGACCCTGGAGTGCCGCGTCGACGCGCTGCCCAAGCCGAATTTCGCGTTCTGGCGGGACCCCAACGGCCGCACGCCGGTCATCGACGGGCCCAAGTACACCACGCAGCTCATCCAGGACACCGAGGTGACGGAACATAACATTATGATGTCGGTCCATCGGTTACACCGAAACAAAATCGGTCATTTATTATGGGTTCTTATATTCATTATTATATTCGAGATTATCGATTTGAGAAAATTAGTAAGCTGAACAAGTATCGATGTTTCTATAATTTTCGAGTATTGAACAATTTTCGTTATTGCAAGAAATGGTCAATCGGAAAATATTCAATTTCTGATTAGATATTAATTTTGACTAAATACCCACCCCATAACGAATTTAGCCGAGTATCGTGTAACGTTATGAGACTGCAAAAGGCCTTATACATCAGACGTCTACCAAAAACTAAACTAGGAAAGTGTTTATTTTAAATAACGTTTTTCGATTCATGCGACTATTTTCTTATGTCCTCTTTACCCTTAATTAACTAAGTAGAATGAACCACTTAAATTTGATTTTATCTACTATACGAGCAGATAGGGACGGATTACTGACCAACTTCGATTAAACGAGGTCACCTGTCTGTCTACCGTTTTTGCACCGCCCTACGTTTTCACGAATGACCCGACGAAAGTGCTCCACGAATCAAACGATATTCAGTGGTGTACATAAATTAGGGTTACATTATGTAAATGCGTGAAAAGGAGCGCAGCGAGCGAGGAATCCAACAATAAAAAAAAAACAATTTCCCGCCGAGAAACCGCAAAGGCGAAAAAGGATTTGTACTAGATGAAAAACATTTTCTTAGTTACAGCACACATGTGTATGTCTAATGAAAGGTATCTAAATGTCTTTGATTCCAAATTGCTGCTTGATTATGTGTATTAATAAAAATATATCTCGTTCGAGGAATTATGTTTTTTTTTATATATAAAACTGAGAGCCCGACACTCAGTAGTTGATTTTTTTTCCAAAAATACAGATGAGATCTTAAAGCGCTATGTGACGGTAATCAAGGATGAAGACACGACATCAGATAAACAATCTCTTGAATTAGTTATGTTGTTAAATAGACATTAGTTTGTGAGATGTTTCAGCTGCGTCATGCAAACTCAACCAGCAAGCTAAGAGACTTGTAAACCCAAGAACTTGTGAAATCAAAAAGTCAGTCCATAAATTCAAATTTATCGGGACAATATTCGGGATGAGGATTAGGATCGGGATTGGAATAGACAGCGCCGGGATCAATGTCTAAGTCTAAATATTATTTCATTTAAAATTAAAGATAATGAAATTATTCCATTTTAAAATCGCACTGTTGTGAACGCCCGCCAAATAAGTTTGACACAAAATTTCCAATATCTAAAAACTTAAATTGGGAAATTAATTTTTTTTTTACATAAAAAATGTCAAAAAATGAAAAATCATAACACCGTCCGTTTTTGCGAAAATTAGGTTATATTACATATACAACCGAGTTGTTGGTTACATAACACTTTTCAAAACTTGAAATATCAATTAAATTATTTTTAAGCGACTTCAAATCGGAGGAGACTCTATATTCATTTGTATTTTTTTGTATATACTCACCGATAACTTCGATAATTGTAAACCGATTTGGTAAATTCTTTTTTAGTTTATGACAGTATACTCTCGAGAAAATCTCATAGTCACCAAGTTACGATCTGATGATAGAAGTCTAGGGAAATCAAGCGATACCCTTAAATATTATATCACGTATGTTTTGAGCTTTTTTTTTTTTGTTATTCAAGTGTTTGTCCTTTAACGATTAGGACTTAGGGCAAATACTGCCATTTGCTATCAGAAATTACTCTTCAATGGCTACTAGTAGAACCAAGGACTCTCATAATTGACATTACTTGTTAATTTATTTACAGGTCTTGATTAATTTATATAATTCCAACGTGATAATCTAAGCAGGAACACATCCGAGCTCTTATTTACTCTATTATCGGAGGTGATAATAGAGTAAATGCGGTGAATAAATTTCAAATGGGAATCAATGTAAATGGATGTGCATGAATTGTAAAATTTTATATTATAATTAATGTGAATAATTTGTATAGCTAATAAGCTATAATAAGCATAAGGATAATAAAGAATAATGTGGTAATTTTACTCCAACTAATAATGTAAAGACCCTGGAATGTTTACCAACGGAAAATAATTCTGGGATGGGATAGGTTTTTTACTTTCTCCGTATTAAATTAAAGGAGACATTTGGCCAATTATATTAATCACAGCTAAATCCACATACAAATTAGCTAATTAAATTATAAAATTGTAATTACATAAATAAAATAAAAATCGTCTTCAAAAACTTATTTAAATGTTTAATGGTTTTGGAGTCGGTTCAAGGTCGGGCAAAAAAATAGATCAATAAACACAAATATAAAACGAAAAGTATTGAGTCAAAGGGATATTTTCTAAAGAAACCCAATTACGTTTCATTTATGAGACGTAATTGGGTTTAAATGGAATCGATTCCAAAAATACTAATTAATTAAATAGATTTTTAAATATAGTTTTTATTTTATTTTTGTATAAGTTACTTTTAAAGTATTACATATTTTTTTCACAAAAACCCGTCCATCGTGAGTTCTTATCCGTGCTTATTTTTCACGACGTAAACTTAGACATTTTCTATAGAAGAGAACTTGCTCTACGGAATAGGAAACGTTTAGTAAAAGTTCCATGAGGAACATGATTATTGTAAATTCTAAATGATCCTTCAAAGATATATAGTTTATTATTGTGGTTATGATATAGCTACCAAGTGTTCACACCACGACACGGCGCGACTACAGATGATCGACGACACGTCGGCGCTTCCGCCAGGCCTGCGCTGATATCTTATTCAATGATATTGTTGTAAAAAATCAGAAAATTTGACATAATTCACAGTATAGTTATTACCAAAACCGACCAATATAGTCGTTATGTAGTATCAGATTTAAATCGCCCTACATCTGAGGCATGCCCTACAACAATCATTTTATATCGGATTGAGGCCCTCAGACCTTTAGTTCTCCATTATGGTCTAGTGCTGGTTGGGGTCGCCCGTTGTTATGTATTTTAATGAAAAGTTAAAGTTCGCTAAACTGCAGTATAGCTTTAAGACATCGATGGAGAAGATGGAGAATTAAAACTGCCGATTTTACCTATCAGGACCAGACCAAGTACACCATGAGGCTGATCATCAAGAAGATATCGGAGCCGGACGAGGGCGATTACTTCTGCCACGCGGAGAACCCCTTCGGCAAGGCCCTGAGACCGGTGTCCGTCCGCCTGAGGCCAACCGCACCGCACCACAACGTCACCGAGTGCTGTGCGCAGGTTAGATAGCGGTCAACAGGGTTAACTCGAAACGATCGAAGCTGTATCGCTGTGACGTAAAAATGACGTCATAGTGAGCAGCCTTCACACTGCGCGCCCTCAACTGACGTCATTTCGTCAAATGGCAAAAAATCGTTTTAAGTTAACATAACTAGTCCACAGGGCCTCTAGATCGACGCGGGTTATATTACACGAGTTTAGTTACGTCAACATCGCAATGATTTTCTCACACGTGCGTGACTGTTTGAGCCTATGAACAACGTTGTGCCATTCGCGAATGTAATAACGCATTATGCAAATTTCGTAGTTATTTCTGGTTCATTGCAAAATGTGTTAGTCCACCGGGGAGGTACAAAAACTTCAAGACTTCCACTGTATTTATTACAAACTATAAACGCATATTTATGACCGATATTTCAATAAAGTTATCCACCGATAATTTTCTCCCATTATTGGTTATTCGTCTTTAACAGGGCCAATTTGTAAAGGTAATCTATGGAGTTACTGCCAAAATTATTACAATAATGAACATAACTCCACTAACGTTTATGATCCATTGCGAAAAGGATTATGAATGTTACTTTATAATTTCTGAATTCCTTTTCGCGTTGTTCACACGCCGTCAAGAAAAGTGCCGATCAGATAGTGTCGCATATGGAGACACACTTCGACCGTGTGAAGACGGTCACATTCAGACTTTTCGTTTTCGCTTCCCGATATATCGGGCGGACAAAACTTGCACACAAGTCAGGGAACATTTCGGTCGTTTTTCACATATGTATTATGTTTAACTTCCCTTAGATGAACGTGTCGTCGACGTGCATGGACGCATGCAGCTTCTACCTGGACATGGAGAGCGTGCTGGACCGGCCCGAGTGCCTCGCCGACTTCGACAAGCTCATGAAGTGCGCCGCGGACGGATCCGGTAACGTTTCCCACATACGTCAATGTTCTATCATAAAGAAGATAGCTACAATTCGATCTGCTTCTCAATTTCTTGTGTTCCGTATTAAAACTGTATACGAAAGCAAAATTTTGCATGAAATTATTTTGATGATCTGTCTACTTGTCACAGATTATCAATCATAACCTTTCTTTAAGGTTCTCCTCATGACTTTTCAATATCAAAATAGACGAATTTGAAGTCATAAAGGGAGGCGATTCTCAGACCATGTGGAAATTGTCAATTTTTAAATGTGAAATTTTTACGCAAATTTCCGTATACAAAATGACGAAATAAGTCAAGTGATGGATAGAATATGTATTCTCTCTCACCTATGGAAATTCAAAATAGTTTCTATTGAGAGATTGTGAATTTTTAATTAAAACTGTAAACGTGGAGCTTTAAACCCTTTTATTCTGGAATAAAAAGACCGTTAGAAAATAGCAGTAAAGGGACTATCAGTGGCGATTTCATTAAATTAAGATGTTACTCTTCATATTGATCTTCTAAATTTAACGTGTGACAGTTGGTGTCGTGTGCTAGGGACTAGCTGTTGCATGTTACATGAAAGCCATTTGACAATTGCCACAGCTCGAAATTTGAGAATACCGAATTTTTCATTTTCGTTTATTTTATTGTTTTCGCTTGATATTATTTCGTATTAAAAGAAAATTTCAAATGACCACACTTATTCATTATTAATTATTAATTTGACTCAATTAAAGCTATATTCTTTTATATATCTCTTTAAAAATTATCTTATGTGACAATTTCCACACGGCCCGAGAATCGCCTCCCACGTGTCGCTAGTACAATATTGAGACAAACATTTAAATTATGTGATACTGTAACTTATTATTATTGGGGTTGCATAAAATATGGGAAAAGAAATTTAGTTTTCATCAAAAAAATCATTTAATGGAAAAGAAATGGTTTTTTTTTTGCCGTGAGCGGAACAAAGTTTCACCGAAAATATATTAAAACGATCTAACAAAATACTGTTGTCACTAAGTCGTCTTGTATATGACCAGTTTTTGCATGCGGTTCGTTTACATATTACGAGTGAAGGTCTAATGTTGGAGTGGGATATATAGCCAACTGTAAGGAATACAAATCGAAATTGGGGAGGTATAATTTTGTATCCATGGGACAGACCACCGCAGCTGCTGCGCGTCCTGGGGCGTGCCCCGCAACTGTCTGGAGCTGTGTCGCGGCGGCGCCGTGTCGCGCGCCTGCGCCCTGCAACACGCGCGCCGCGCGCTCGCCTGCTTCCGCGATAGTGGCGCGCGCCTGCCGGGCCCGCCGCGCAACCTGCGCGCGCACGCTGCTCCCACGCCGCATGCCGTGCTACTGAGGTGATCAAACTGGATAAATATTTAAATCAATTGAAAGAATTACTTTTATTATGACTTTTATATATTAATTAATTTGTAATTGGAATCATCATTGTAAAGCACGATGATTTCCGTTCACAGCATACTGTCTTATCAATACGTAAATATATTGCCTGTATGTAACACAAATGTATCACGACCTTATACAATTCTCTTTGTTCAAGTTAGATTTGTTAATTTGTAAAAGTTAAAAATTAACCTACCAACAGCTGGGATCCGCCGGCCAAGAATCCGCAGACCGTGTACCTGTACCGGGTGTTCTGGCGCGTGCTCGGCGAGAAGCAGCCGGAGAAGCTGGACACCAGCGAGACCAGCGTAGTGCTGACCAGCCTGCGCGACGGCGTCAACTACGAGTGCGTCGTGAAGGCGGCCAACGAAGTCGGTGCGTGCGTTACTCTCGCCGACATCAGTTTGCAAATTATTAGTCTTATTAACTTTTCAATATCTTATATCTTTAAATAAAAACGAGTGAATTTTAAGCTTCTTACCCATTCTTCTCGAGGTGAATGGGCATTTGAAATAGGTGGTATGTTTGCCTCAAAAAACACAATAATAATATATTACAAGGGTAATTCTATTACCTATGGAATAAAGATAATTTTGATTTAGTTTGATCAATATTAAAATATTTAATGGCAATATCACTCATAAAATATGTGTTTGCTGAAAACTGTTAACTTTTCTCAATAGTATCCTGAGATCGGCTGATCAATTGCCGAATTTATTTTCTTTCTCATTTAACTCATAAAACACGGCCAGAATTAGCAGCGGTAACGCGGTTGCGCGAAGCCTGATATTACTGATGCCGCCTGATCAGAGTGACGATTAAGGCATAATCTTTGTTTTATAAAAGACGTGCTTGGACTCCACAAAAGAAAAACAACATAGATAATGTATTGTATTTTGAGTATATTTAAAATAATTTATTAATTTATTTAAGATATTTCGTTAGTGGTTATTTTTCCTTTTTTTCACCGTTTATATTTTCCACTATGCAAGGTATTCCCCTGTTATGTGTTTTTTAAAATATAAATAATATGTGCTATTTGTCAAATATTACAGTCACAAGTCAAAATAATTGTAACTTCAAATTTAAATTATAAAATAATTTTATTCAGAATTAACTTGTAACATCTAAATGCGACGGCCCAATACATTTATATATTATTATTTATTTCCATTTATACATTACCACTCAATTGTGGAGATCACGAAACAACAGTAAGGCCCGTTGTCCACGCCGACGTCTCTGCATATTCCTCATTGTACGACACAACGCACGAAATTTTACCACTGGGAAATTCGTCATGAAAGGGTTGCAATGGCATAAAATAGGAATGCCGCAAAGAAAAAGGAAGGGTCGAGGAGTGTAATACCTGCGCAGTATATCATTCGCAGCCAATTCAGACCGGCAGAGTCTCGTGCGTTGTACTGTACACTTGCTTGCGGCTTATGTACAAACTATGCCGCTATACCAGCGTAGCTTTACCGTTCCGTCGACACCATTTCGTAGTTTTGTACGTCAGCAGCAAACGAGCGTATAATGACCAATACGCGCCCGGGCAACAACGCCTCTGTGCATGGTCAGTGGCCAAAGAGAATCTTGTACACTTCAAATGCCTCCTTTTTGTGGAGCTATTACATCTGTGAGGGTAGTTTTCACAATGTGTTCCGGCCGGCTTATGTGAAAACTTATGTAGTATTTAAACACATCCCTAGACACTATGTAAAAGTCGAGAAATGAAATTCTTCAAGACACAACAGCAATAATCCTGCAATATTTTCATGCAGGCACCTCAACGCTAAGCGGTGCGATTCAGTTCACGACGGAGGGGCAGGTGGCGGCGGGCGTGACGGCGCCCGACGACGCCGGCTCCAGCAGCGCGGCCGGTGCGGCGGGCGCCGCCCTCGCGTGCGTCATAGTCGCTGCTTTGGTGGTCGCCGCGTACTTCTATTACAGACATAGAAAGGTTAGTGTTTATATGAGATGTCGCTGTCAGAATATTATATTAAATGCGAATCGCAATTTATACTTTAGGTTATCGTACAAGATTAATTATGATAGACCTCGTAAGGCCGAGCAGAGAATAACATTATTTTATTAGTAGACCTGCACCTACATGGACAGAAATTAATTCATTTTGTCAATTTCAATCTTCTTTCGCTCCCAGCTCAATTTTCATTCTTATCGATTTTAAACCCGATTATTAAAAACCGATATATATGTATATATATAAATTAAATGAATTTTATGTAAATGTACTAAATCTTCACTATTATGTAATATGATTAACGGAAACTAATTTAAACAGCAGCGTAAAGACGAACGTAATGAATGTTTTTGGCCGTGACCGTCATACTACGTCAGTTGCTAAGGACGACAGTGAAGGATTCTCGATAGCCATAAAAAAAATAATTCAATATTGATCATTTATAGAATTCCTACGAAAACTGTCAAAATTTTATATCAAACGGTAAAGATTCTGACGACTTCTTAGTTTTGGAAGATTTCAACGCGGATATCACGCGAATTTTGAACTCAAATAATGGAACCTATACCACGTGGATTTTGAACTTAAATAATGGAACCTTTTATCATACAATCTTCCATGATCATCAATCTAATGTTCTAGTCGAATTCATGTCGCTTTGCAAACTCACAGTTAAGCGGCGTGCTAAACGCAAACAATAGAAGCCTGAACCTGGTCTTCTCTACTCTCTGAGATATCTTTGTGCGAGAAGCCAATACGCTAAGTAAAACGGATAAGCATCACCCTGCCCTGATCATAAACTTACCACCAAAGCTAACACTTCACTCAAGGAAACCGCAAAGTGTACTTAGAATTGACTTCAATAAGTGTAACTTTACTGTCATTAAGTCGGATATGCGGAAGATTGACTGGTTCATGATGCTATCAATCATCCGAAGACTTGATTAAAGATATCGTTGCAACTAATATACCCTTTACTACCAGACGTCCCACTCATTAGCCGATTTGGTTCAGCAAACCTTTATTACGGTTGTTGAAGGGGAAAAACAAATTTCATTGTTGATATAAAATATACGGTAACCCTCATGATTATAATGTTTCCTCGTTTCTATGAAAACGTTGCAAGGTGCTGATACACGAATGCTTCGCCAACTTCCTTGAAGTCATCAAAAAATCCCTAACCAACGCATTCTGGAAATTTATCCACAACTAGTAATGTCACTTGTCTATAGCGCATAAAATGTTTATCGGTGATAGATCATTCTTCGGCCCCTCTGAAATTCGTGATTTGTTTTCCATTATTTTGTGTTAGTATCTAACGCTCCAGCCAACAACTTAGACGCTTCTCTTCACAACACTTGCAAGAGCGGTTTTAGGTTATCTTCTATCCGAATTAATGAATGTGAAATACAGTGGCAAATCAAAGCACTGGATACCAATACAGGTACTGGACTGGACCTAATGATTTGCCTTCACTGCTAATTAACTCAATTGGTAATGGACTTATATCTCCGTTACAGGTCATATTCAATAAATCCCTTCAAATAGGAACCTTCCCTGACTTCTAGAAGGTGGCGCACACCGTACTTACTTACAAATCCGGTGACAAATCTTGTTGTTCCAATTAAAGGCCCATAAGTATCTTGTCATGCTTTGGCAAAATGCTTGACGCTACGGTATACAAATGCCTTTACAACCACTTTAAATCAATACTATGACCATCACAGCGTGGATTCGCTAAAGGTAAATCCTCGATCTCAAATTTATTGGAATACAAATCTTATATATGCACTGTTTTTGATGTGGGAGGTCAACGTCATTTATACAGACTTCTCCAAAGCATTTGACAGGGTCAACTACCAATTTCTATCTCAAAAGCTGTATTCACATGGAATTCACGGCAGTCTTTTTAGGCGGATTTGTGTACATCTCAACAATAAAAGCCAGTTTCTTGCGCTGAAAGGTTACATGCCATCTCAAGTTCACATAACTTTTGCAGCCTCACAAGGATCGCACTTGGGGCCTTTATTTTTTAATGTATTCATCAATTATTTATTTGAAATTCTCTCCTGTCCTACTTTTTTCTACGCAGATTATCTCACAGTTTTTTGTCAAATAACCACACACGAAGATTGTGTGACCTAAACGTGAGATACATGCAAATGTCTTGCTATAAGCTTCACAAACAAAAAGTTAAAATTTGCTATGACTACAAAATTGTAGACAAGGTTTTGAGATCAAGGAGTTGGGAGTTTTATTTGACGAGAAGTTAACATTTCGCTCTCATTACTTGCATATTATAGACAAAAGTAACGATATTGGAATTTATCTTGTGGACATCAATAAATTTCAAAAAAATTGGTAGCTTAGTTGCGGTTTACTTTTGTCTTTTTCGAAGTATGATGGAATATACCTGCATAGTTTGGTCGCCTTTTTACTCTGTTCAAATACAGGACATCGAAAGACCCCAAACAATATTTCTCAAATTTCTCTCATAAAGATTCAATCTTCACCGTTCTCTCACGGATTATAAACAAAGGTGGTGATATAACATGATAAACAAAAATTCATAAACTCCACAGTCGACTCGCCCTCACTTCTTCTCTCTATGAACCTCAACACCATGCACATATTTCGTCATCACAGAACATTCACCTTAGACGTGTACAGTAATAACACTGCTTATTATAACCCGATTTTAAGAATGTGTCGTGTTTACAATGACCTGGCATCTCAGAATGATGATCTGGAAATTTTTGAAGCTAAATCGCATACATTCAAACGATCCGTACAGATGGTCCTCGTTTTATGCTAAACCCAAAAGCATTCTGTCTTTGTATGTATTGCTGCTCATTATCACTACCATGAAAATTGTCACTATGGTTATATTTTTTACAACAATAGTACATCATAATAATGTGTGTCAATCATTATTTTTGCCTAATGCTGTGTTTTTTTTTTTAAATTATTTAACACTTTCTTATTCTCTGTTTGCATAATATGGTGCGTACACATAGGATTACAATCGTGTCACTAACACATAATTCGTATGCCCGTTAACAATGCAATGATAGTTATCTGTTTTGTGTACCTTATGAAATAAAAAATAAAATAAAAATCTACGGTTGTTTTATGTTAATCTGAACGATCTTAAAATATTTTAAATATTTCTAATAGATTTAATATTACTCAAAAATGTATCTGATTTATATGAAAGGAAGGGCAAGCTAAGTCTAATGCTAACTCTGATAAAAAGAGGACAATCATTTTAATAATTTGTATTTATGGGTCTTCTTGTTTTTACATGGGTTATCAAATTTCATAAAAAAATTGCTCAAAGTTTTTACGTCGTAGTTTTATAAACACGCGAGTAGGTTATACGCGATAAATTTGTAGACAAACAGAAAAATAATGCAAAATGCACCACAATCTTTTATAATTTAACACAAGTGTAATGTAAAGAGCCTTTCCCAAAATAAAAAGAGCGTCCTTTGTTCCTTCTAATTAATTTTTTCTTCTAATAATTTCTTTCTTTTCGCTTTTTACAAATTCATCACTATGCAATTTTCTGATATAAAATGAGATTAAACATTAATCAACACTTTTGTTACAGAATTTAAGAATGAAATCACAAGGCGGTGTCGCTTTTGAAAACCCTAGTTACTTGAGAGAACCCACTACTGATGCTGTCATTAATGTAAGTGTAGTTTTGAATCGCGCCTTGCAAAGTTTTTCACGACCACGTGTTTTTAAATCACGTAATCTTTGGCAGGGTTCCGTCCCATCAGAGAACGGCCGTGGAAATGGCGTCGCCAACGGCGTGTCGAACAGCTCCGCGTGGCGGCAAGAGACATTGCAAGCGGGCGGGGCGGCCGTGCCGGTCGCGCGAGAAGTCGATCCCACGTTATACGAAGAATTGAAGTTGGGGCACGACGGCGCGGGATTCAAAAGGCTGAAACCATAGCCCGAGGGCCCGCGCCGCTCGCCGCTCCGCTCGCCGCGTCTCTCGTCGCGTGTGGCGCCGCGTTATTGAGAAGCGTGCGCGTACTCGCCAGTGAAAAAATCTGCTGTCATAATACATTATTCTATTGATAATTATTATAACTCTCGATTTGAGTCATTATCACAGACATATTTTATATTACAATTAGACGATTATGATGTCTACGGTTATCGAAGTAAATATATCACACAAACGGATCGTGGACAAATGCCGCACTCTTCGTGTACTGATTAAGAAAATTTAATTAGAAAGAATAGAAAATTATACATCATGTCGCGGTATTCTCTGATCTGTGTAAATAATATGTTAAATTTATACGTTGCTCGATATAGAAAGGGTTATCGTTAATGGTAATGATCACTAACTAAATGAGAAATCACGGTGCGTGCCACAGAATAGAATGTATAAAAGATGCAGTATTTTCAGCTACTGAAGACTTGTAATAGATTCGCGCGTACGACAGAAGCGCGATACGGGCGGTCAGATAAATAAATAGTTTTCTAAGTAAGTTTTGTAAAAAAAAAATGTATCGTTAAGGTCTTACAATAATATTTTTAATGTGATTTAAACCAAAAATGTAGTAAGAAGTTACCTCACTACTTGTCAGACCACTTTCGACTTTGTAAATATTTATAAGGCAGTGTGTACACGGCTTACCCGAAAAAGATACCTCCGGACAACGCATCCAAGCTGCTGTGTATTTAATAGGCCACCGCAGGATTGTATTGCGTATAATAACACTTTGACAATATTATTCTAAAACTGGTCATAGTAACAATTTCATAAAAATATCCATTTAAAAATGTGTGTACTGTATTACTGTTTAACTCGCCACTTAGTCGTGTATACACCGCTATTAGGTGGATCTTTAAAAAATGTGCCTTCGAACGATTTATGAAGTAGATTACGATAGTTGGTAGAGTAACCACGTTTTATCAATGACAACATTTTCATAATTTTTTTTCAAAGATGAAACTTTCGAAAAAGAATTGAAATAGTTATTTTTTATTGGACGTTATGAGATCAAAAAAAATCTGAAATCGTAAATTAATATTATATCAATTTCGGAATAGAATTTTCACATTTTATGGTTACACAAAACAACCAATTCTAAATGTGCAACTTCCATAACTACAATATAGTTACATAAAACTGATCGAAAATAGTATACCTTTAGCAAAAAATTTGTTTAAATTTATCTAAGTTTTTTATTCGCAGTAAAAATAATCATTCAAACAATAAAAATCAAAAATTGTTAGTTAGAATCAATGTCGGAGATTCTGTTAAATGAGTAATATAAGAAACGAACTAAATAACCATATCATTTCATGGGCTTTGTTGACAACTTAAATTACCTACCGTCTTTACAAATGACTTATTGAAAAAAGCCGATTTTCATTCCAAAAAGTTCAGAAATCTGCTGTTGGCAAATGTCTTTTTATGTGATAAGGATTTAATTGCAGAAACTCTCATATTGCTATAGGCCGACGGATGTGATTAGATTTGTAAATAATAAAGTAATAAAAAAAATGTAAAACATTCAAAATACAAAGTTATTTTATTTTTGAAACCCTCTTTGATTTGTGACACAAAATTTGATAGTACCCAAAAATTACTTACATCTAGGGTTCCCAATTTTTTCTGGTCTCTCGAAAAATCGGAACCTTTAATGGTGACTTCCTTTAAGCATTCAAATTAATACTAAAAGAAACATGTGATATATTTAAATATTAATTCGGGGAATAAGTTTTTTCGTATTTAAATTGGAAATATCTTTATTTTGTAGGTTGAAATGTTATGATCTATTTGAAGTAAGTCATAAAATTTAAAAAAATTGCAGATTCTTAATTATTTTTTTAATTATTACCACTTTTTAAATTATTACTTGTATGTAAGGTAGTTATCAAGAAGAACGGGTAAAAAACTTGAGGATAGCTCTTTTCAAACAAATTATTTAGAAATACATTCATATATAAAATTAATGCAGGAAAAAACCTGTAGGAAGTCGAGTTCATTATGTCCATTTGTCCTCTAAATATTTAGAGATTGTATTTGTTCAAAGTGTTTGCTTAATAAAAACTTTGAATTCGTATATGGCTAAACCTATATCCACAAGAATCTTATTGAGCATGCGCAAACAAAGCCCCCTAAATGAATTTCTGACTCTATGCTGTCGATTAACATGTAAACATTTTATTTTTAGTGTTGAAATTATGTCTATCACTATTTTTATTAAAACATTCTAAATTTTTTTTGAACATAGATTAAATTTTAATAAATAAACTGCGATGCTACATTTAAAATTCCAATTTCTTTAAACTTTAAGAGAAATACGAAGTCCCAGCTCGTAAATTAAGCATATGGCCCGCTTTTGCAAAATTAAAATTCTTTGAACATCCGCAGCATGTCCCCAAAGCAAGATGCCGTATGACATCAAGCTATGGAAACAGCCAAAATAAACCAATCTGGCAGTTTTGATATCTGACTATTTTCTTATTTTTATAATTACAAATGTAGCAGAGCTAAGCCTTTTCGCCAACTCACCGATATAAAGACCCCACTGAAGTTTATTATCTAAAGTAAGATCTAGGAATACAGTAGAGTGAACAAGCTCTAATTCTTCGTTTCTTATTAAAATAGAACCAGATCCATTTTTCACATTCGGATGTGATATTTTTACACATTTTGTTTTCTTCCTATTAATAAGTAAATTGTTTAAAGTAAACCATTTTTCAATTTTAGTGATAGCAATGTTTGCATCGCCAAAATCGAGTGGATGTCTTTTAATTTTGAATATTAAAGGGGTATCATGTCATGAATATCTTTAACAAGGCTTGGTAAGTCATTAATATAAACTAAAAACAGAAATGGACCGAGGAAGATCCTTGTGGCATCCCTATGCGGACCACGGATTCAGATGATATCATGTTATTGACATCGAGTGCCAGTAAGTGAAATTGCACATTGATTTCGTGATTTACACAGTCAAACTTGCCAGAAGAGATCGCAGTACCTCTATCATTCACTGGACTCCCAGGCTTCCAAAATTGTTCATCATCAGCATCGATTGTTGAGCGACCCCATGTGAAACCTGTTTTTGGAAGACTATTACTCTAAAAATCTAGTAAAAGTTGATTTAAAATCAACTTTTCAAAAATTTTATTTAATCTCGGCAGTACAGTTATAGTACAATTAATGGGGTTCGTTTTACTACCGTCTTTGAATATGGGAACAACTTTGCTTTCTTTTGTCAGATCAGGAAATATGTCATCATCCAAACATTTATTAAAAACAAGCGCCAAAGGCGGTGCAGTACAATCAATAATGGAGTTTACAATTTTAACTGACAGACCATTTAAATCAGCAGTTTTTTTCATATCCAATGACTTAAATGCTTTAATAATCTCTCCCGAATTTTTATATTTAAATTCTAAATTAATGTTAATAGGCGTGCTTGATGGTCGACCACCAGAGCGTAGTTCACCTTTGACATTAAGATTACGGGTCTTTAAATGCTTGAACCAGATTTTTACTATTCTTACCGACACCGTATTAGATTCATAAACGTCACAAATCCTTTTCGCGGCTTGTATTGCATTTTCTTCTTTTTTTTTAAGCTTAATAAAACTTTAAAATGTCTATGCTAAATTGGCTCATTTTGGTGGATAGAAAAACAATAGAAAAGTGGCGGTCGCTGTTTTTCTTTTTATTTTTCTTTTCTTTAAAATGTCATCTATTTACTGATATCACAACTAGCCAGATACAAACAGCAGAACCAAAAAGGTTTTTCTACAACTTGTTACTTACAAAATAAAAACTATTTCTCGACCTGATTAATATATGCGAGAATCACCCTGTTAACAAATTAATACACGCACTTCATATAGTTACTGAATGTTTTTTTAAAAACAATCCAGCGTCTTTTTCCGCCATACTATGTGTATGGTGGGATTGGGTGGGTAATATTCATTATGAGCTTTTACCGTAGGGCAAAACCATCTATTCGGATTTTTACTGCCAACAGCTGGTGAAACTCAAGTAAGAAGTAAAAAAAAATTATTGAAATTGATCACCAGAAAGGGTGTGGTTTTTTACCACGATAATTCCAGACCACACACATCTTTAGCCACTCCGTAAATATTGAAAAAAAGATTGAAATACGTAGTGGAATTTACGATTTGAGAAAGTTTCGTTGGAAAGAGTTAATGCATCCACTATGTAGTCCTGACCTTACATCCTTAAATGTTCATTTGTTTCGGTCTCTTCGGATTTTTTTAGGTAGTGTTAGGTTAACATCGAGGTAGAACTGTCAAAACTACTTGTCGCCGTTTTTTGATCAGAAGTCCCAAAATTTTTAAAGCAATGACATTATGTTATTACCTACAAAACGGCAACTAAGTATTGAAACAAATGGAATATATGATTTAAAATGAAATTGAATTTGTATATACAATACAAAAAAATATCCCTAACTCGACAAGATGGAATCGATAATGCATCTTTTCGTAAATATTCATATTCTACTACTTTTTAGAAGAACTTTGCTAAAGTAACTATAACAAAAGTATAGTAGTCATTGAAAATATACTCATAAATTATATAAAATAGTGTAGTCACAACCCTATTAAATGCTCAGCCGGGCTGCAAGCGCGAGCGTTAACGTCAGTTCGCGATACCACGAGACGAACTCGAATTCTGCTCCATGCCCGGGGCCTTATTACCTAAAAGAAATCGATTTCTGATTTCGCAGGATTTTAAATTTATTTTACTAATTCCCAAGTTGATATTTCGAAATATTAATTGTCTTTCTATTAACAGTGTTGCCTCTACAATGAAATCACTAAATTATAATAATGAAATTTAATCGCATATTTGAATTCAAAACCGTTAGGGATCGCGATTTCGCAATTATTCGAAATTACGCTCTCAAACCGAAGACTGGTCTATAGCGATTCTCAAGCGATTTACAATCGATTTTCCGTCATTCGTATTTCATAAAAGTGAATAATTATTTTTTATGTAAATCGTTAGATTAAACAAAATCTTTACACATTTATCGAGGACCTAAAATTTACAATAATATGGTATAATTGGACTGATCTGATGATGGAGCCAGAAGGTAGGCACAGGAATTCCAAAATGGAATAACATATCCTAGACGTGTTTGAGCTTGTTAGAGTTGTCTTGAGATGTACTCTCACCATGAGTGATTTTCAGGGTCTGATGATGGAGACGGAAGGTAAGCAGCACTCCATAATAGAACAACGTAGTCTAGTCTTATTTGGGCTTAATGGAATTTTTAATGGACTTTGACCATAGTGGCTTTCAGGGTCTGATGATGGAGCCAGAAGGTAAACACAGGAACTCCATAATGAAACAACGTATCCTGCCGTGTTTGGTCTTGTAGAAATCGTCTTGAGATGTACTTTGACCATGAACGATTTTCAGGGTCTGATGATGCAGCTGGAAGGTAAGCACTAGTACTCTATAATGGAACAACATATTCAAGCGGTGTTTGCGGTTGTTGGAATTGTCTTGGAATGCACTTTAACCGTGATTGGTTTCCAGGTTCTGATGATGGAACCGGAAGGTAGACGCTAGTACTTCATAATGAAACAACACAACCTAGCCATGTTTGGACTTGTTGATATTCTCGTGGAATACACTTTGACCATGATTGGCTTTCAGGGTCTGATAACGGAGCTGGAAGTTTGGAAGCTCCATCGTCAGACCCTGAAAGTCAATCGTGGTCAAAATCCATTTCAGGGCCATTCCAAAGCCCAAATATGGTTAGGATATATTGTTCCGTTATGATATGTTAATTCCGGTACCAACCGTCGGACTCCATCATCAGACCCTGAAAGCCAATTATGGCCAAAGTCCACTTAAAAATTCTATTAAGAACACATACGACTAAGTTACGTTGTTCTATTATGGAGTACTAGTGCTTACCTTCCGGCTCCATCATCAGACCCTGTCACTCATGGTGGAAGTACATCTCAAGAGAACTCTAACAAGCTCAAATACGACTAGGATATGTTATTCCGTTATAGAGTTCCTGTGCCTACCTTCTGGCTCATTCATCAGATCAGTTCAATTATACCATATTATTGTACAGCTATCGGTCCTCGATAATTGCGCAAGTTTAAATTTAATCTGACTCTTTAAAGTCACTCAAAATTGCGTATAAGAATAACATTTTTTTATACCTAACAATTTCGAGTCACAAATCGATTCCGGAATCGCAATCGATTTCTACTTTTACGTAATAAGGCCCCCGGACTCCGCGATGTATTATTTAAAAAAAAAAATTATCTAGTCACTTACCTACAAATGACACTCGAAGTTTTCAGTTGTTTAAAGGCACCAATGGTATTATTAAATAAATCTCTGATTTTCCACATATGTTCCACTCACCTCTAAACACACAAGACAAATTAAGACAAATTATGGCGTAAAAAATACACAGGACGCAATATTACTTGCAAAATTTCAGGTTGTTGACTATCAGGGTAAATTTCACTACAAATTTCACTATTTTTAGAGGTGCAGCAATATCGTCTCTACGAACTCCCCAATAATAAATAATATTAACATATTAGATAGCAGTGAAAGGTATTGTTATTAAACACTTCAATATTAATCACACACAATCTTAATTTTAAAAACGTCAATATCGTAAACTTTATCGTAAAAAACAGTTAATAAACAATGAACAAAATACCTAACTTCCGTGCAAGTTCAACGACTGCACACGGCTGCGCTTTGTACTTAGCTGAAGGCACGCGACTATCAACGACTATGTGTTGCGTACCACTGGCCGTGCTTCACGCCCGGTGTTACGCTCGACCATCAGCTGCCGTTAAGGTTGGATAATCATGAATTTTTACAACACGTTATTTTAAAAAACGATTACTTCTATGACTATGGTTTCTTTGGCAATGTTGTTCTAAAAAAGAAAGAGATTATGAATATTTGCAGAAAGATGCATGATCGATTCCATGAGTTATAAAATGGTCGTAACAAGCTCTTAGCACATGTGAAGCATCAAAGTTGATGATTGTTGAAAATTTTCATAAATAAAAATAAATAAATAAATATAGTGTAAAATAAATATAAACGTGACAAATATACTGTAGGCGTACACTGATAAATATGTAGGAAAGCACACGGAGTACTCGCACTCTAAGTAACGAATAATATAATGTATGTTCCACGCGTACGCAAGAAAGTAGAGAGAGTCGTCGAAAAAGGGCATAACAGCATAAAGGAGCGTCATGTCGTTAACCGTCATCGCATACGAATCGGTCATACCGGCAAGCTACACCAATAGATGTTCCAATCGATAGGGTTTTCGTTTCATTCAATCTCTACTACATCCATAAAGACTGTGGCTACTGAGCAGTCGGCCGGTTACTCTCTTCTGAACGCGATTCTTGGCCACTAAACACTTGGAAACTAAAAACTGGATCAGTTTTAAAGGGGAATTCCAAGCCGCCATAGTCAGTCCGGCTCTGGGTGCACACATTGAAAACAGTATCCAAACGATAATAAGCAATAACAATAATGCTTAGGTCAAGGAATCAGTAATAAAAAAGTCGGTATTTTTAAATTATAAACAATTTTAATTTTAAAAATAAAACAGGCTTTTACAATAAAACTACACTTGTTTTACATCACTTTTTGCGTATTTTATGTTTGCATATGGTTCGTAAATGCAACATAGGCATAACAATTATGCATTTGCCTTAAGAAAAATAGTAGGTAGTAACCTTCACGCATCGGTCAACAAATGTCATTTCAATCCTGAATTCTATCTCTCTTGATAATATGCCATTTGCAATGCAGCTAATGTCGACTCCAATTTCGCGCTGGGGTCGTCAATAAAAACAGAAGAGGTATCCATTTTCAAGCCTTGGTCAGAAGATACTTTGGTATCAGTGTCCATTTACAATGCCAAGTCGTTACATTTTAAAAAACAAAATAAAATACAATACACAACAAAACAACTTCACCTAAAACTCGCTAGCAGTTAACTGTCACTATCAACTAATGTCAAATGTCAGTTTTTCAGATTTAGCGTGTGACGTGTTGCCATTTCCCATGCACATTCGATAAATCGATATCGTAGTTTTTCTGAATGGTTATCAGAAATTATTATTTCAAAGGATCATTATTCAATAATGTATTTAACAAATCAAAGAATATATCATTCGTAATAATTCCTTCATCATTTTTTTATAGTTTTTATCTTATCCACATTAAAAAGAAAAAAAGTTGATAACAATCATCCATTACTCTTCCATTTATTATCGATTACTTTTAGAATTTTTTCTAGTGATTAATGACAACACTGGTGCTGCCATCTAAAGATTTTGTTTAAGTACTATCTATTTATTGCATAATAAGCCCAGCTAGTAATGATAAATGACTTTTGCCTAAATTTTACAAAAAAATAAATAAAGAATATTAAGTAAACATTATATGTTGTGCGTTTTTGGGCCACAGTCTGGCATTCCCATTTGTCAAATTAAACATTTTCCATATCTCGTATAGCACAATAAGCTATCGCTACCGGATGTTGTTAATACCCTGGTGAAAACGGCCATTAGCAGTCCAACTCTCATTGAGTCAGCGTGAGTAGCTCAAGTGATATTAAATTTAAAATGAGGTTGTAAAAGGACGATTCTTGGTCGCAGGATGGCAAATAGCCAACGCCGTATTACCCCTGCGCTGGAATATGCCTCTCACATTTTTTTAAATTCAAAGTATGAGGTTTGTGCTTAAACCCTTTTAGCTGCCTAAATACGAGTTGGGATCTGTTGACATTTGTCGTCATTATAGTTAGAATGTATGGAACTGACACGTTAGCGGCCTCCTAAAACATGTATCAATTAATTTAACTTCCCTTAAATTACATAATCATTGGTGCACTTCTGGTTCCACTCTGATGTTCTTGACCAGTCCGCGGCCACTGCTCATACTGATCGTTTACAATGTAATACATGAAACGAGCTACGTACGTAAGTTATCACTTCATTGTAATGGCAAACCTGTGCTGACGATAATAAAAACAAGAAAATACGATGATAGTTGAAATTTTTAAAATTCTGTTACAAAGTTAGTTATAAAAAGAAACGCTTTTGATTTTCGAATGCTAAGTGCATCAAGTACCTTCAAATATATGATGACGAGTTTGGTCTTTTATCACAGTCTCCTTGGTCGATGAGCGTTACATGGGCACCACGTAAAGTCGTTGGTCATGAACGTTGTTACCACAACAGTGATGCAGTCGTTGACACTCCGTAACTTGAACTGTAACAGCATTATTAGGTTAAAGGTCAGAGCTCTTCTATTTAAAATGTGATCGTGGGTAGAGTATTTCTCTGCATTGGTGTGACCAAAAGACGATGCTACATAAATAGTCTAAATGTAAATCTTTTCAACTATAATATAAATAAGAATGACATATGTATATGACGGTGATTTTACACTTTTTTATGGAAACAGGGAACACCGAGAATGATTGCTCTATGTTATAATATTTCAAGTCTAAGAAATATTCTGTTTGTTCGAGTGTCCTCAAATAACACGTTTACTTATAAAACTTTTTAACATTTGAACAGCAGGGTTCCACCAATCAGTTTTTGAATACGTAGTTTAGGGGAATCGATTTGAAGATAATTATAAAAAGCAAAAATTCGGAAAATAATGAGTTTTAAAAAACAAGCAGCGAAAAATAGTAAAGAGGACGAAAGTGAGATGTAAAAGAAATAATTGTGCTACACTAAAATTATGTTTTATACTACATAAGTCCGTTCATAGTAATTTTATTTGAAGCCAGCTTTTGGCATTAGACATAGAATCTTCGACTTTATGTCGATCTTATTCTAGTCTCAGACCTTATGAACTTTCAACCTAGTTCTCCTGTTTTGCTTCTTGGCTTTTCGATTTCGATCTGTAAAAAGATATAATAATTTCTAACTTATTCATCTGATAAAGGGACACACCAACTCGCATTAAAATATGAAATATTTTGGAAATTCAAAAGTGCACGCTTTTTATTGAATTTATAATAAAAATGAGTTCAATTGCTAACTTATACAACATAATGGAAAACGAAACAAACAATGATTATCATTAAGAAATGGCAAGAATAATAATCCAAAACAAATCAATAGAAAACTTGCAATAAACGCTCGCATGCGACATATAACATGCAACACGCCGTTGACCCTCGAATCTGTTCGTATTTAATTGATTGGCGGTTAAATTGAAAATTAATACTTGCTTAGGTGTTCGATATCTGTCAGTCGTCTCTACGCAATATTTAACTTATTGCATCAGAATCCGTAGTGGAAATACAGATTCAAGGATCAGCGGTTGGTTGTTGCTATGTACCTGTTACAGGCAAATGTCTATCTTGAATTTCTGCGAAATAATATCGTATTCAATAGAATAAGTGTTGAATCAGTAGTCCCAAAATCTATACAGCAATGGAATTATGTCACTACCCACAAAATGGCAACAAGTTATACAACAAAACTACATATGAATTATAATGAAATATACATAAATATGATGAATAAATTATCTTGACTTTGTATATAAAATACGAAAAAACCTTTTCTCCGACCTTATAAAATGCAATATCTACCTAAATAGTGCATATGTAAAAACACAATACTATAATACTTGTATGATTGTTGTATTTGGGTATAAATTAGTAAATTGTTTTACTACACATAGCTAAGACGCGCTTGATAGGCCAATATATGATAACACAGAGTTATTTTCTTTATGTTTAATGATTATGTAAGATAAGGTAAGGCAAAACGTCGTCTTAAAATGTCTACGCATATCTCTCGGTATCTTAAGATAAGCTAATTCCCGAGATACAATGTGAAATATACATGCTTTGAAATAAGATTTATCGCGTCTAGTGTGCGTCGAGCCTTACGATGCCCTTAGCGACAATCGCGGGCCCGTCTGGGATGAGCACCTTCTGCCGAGAACTCAGTCCATTGACACACAATAAGAATAAATGGCGCCAGCATCTCTGGACCTATTGTCTGGCACACCCCATTCCGGCTCTAAGAATGACTTGCAAAGGAAGCGTTATGGGCTGCGATGAGAGCGGATACGTTTTTCTTGGCACGAATGAACAGAGAAAAGTGCTGACTGAGAAATTTCGTAATGTTTACATTACAATTTTCACATTTTACTGCGATACAGGGAGAAAAGTTACGGTTTTAACAATATATACACGTATGTGTGTGCGCGTGTGTGAGTGCGCGTGCGCGCACTTGCGAATGTGTGTCTATGACTACTTAATTTAAAACTATTAAAATAGAGCTTTATAGGACATTTTTTTAGATTTAGTATTACACTATAATAATAATAATAAATCTAAAAAAATATATTTATAGACTATATCTATACTTTATTCTACCCTTCAGTTTAATGCCTCAACAGTATTAGCTGAATCTTAATAGTAATATAGTTTCTACATCAAAAAACATCAGGCTGTAATTTATAAATACACAAACTTTTGCTCGCGTTTTCGCTTGTGTGATCTTAGAACGAATTCTTTATTTATACCGATTGGTAATTGGTAAGAATATTGTCCAAGAGAAGTTAGGTTCGAGGGCGGCCGAAGTAAAATCGTTTCATAACAAAATATTAGCGAAATTACGTGTATTTTTGATGAGTTCGAATAATTCTCTCTCTGGTATGAAATTGAGAACGACGCCGACAACATGATTATCGTTGATAACATTATCGATCGACACAAACGATGAAAGAATTCGTTGTACGTCCGTGTGGGCGGAGTGTTGGGTGAATTATGTACTTATACTTTGAACAGAATCGGAATCTAAAAACCACAATTAGAATCAAAGGTGGAGCCATGATCGAAATCGAAACAAGAAACAATATCGTGTGACAGCGTAATCTGTGGATATAAAAGATGAAAGAGTTCATATGAAGTCCACGCGGGTGGAGGCGCAGGAAAAGCCAGTGTTATTATAAAAAGAGAAATCAATAAAATTTATTATTAGCGACATTACTTTAGGAAGTCCTCAGTAGGGCAGATTTCTAATTGAAATGTTTCATTTTCATTATATGAACAAACTTTTTACGTGATATAGACAAAGAAACGGGAGTTTTTCCAATCATTCAAAAATATCGTGATTTAAGAATCTGTTTTTGTTGGCGTGATTTAAATTAAAGTAGCCGACGTCTCTTTAACGACTAACTTCCCTCTAGGTACCAATTTTTATTAAATGGTGCCCACGTCTGTAATTTAATACCAAAACTTGACTCTGCCCCTAATACTCCAAAAATGTTCAAAGATAGTTAGTTGATTTTTATGCGTATGCACTCGTGGCGTATTGGTTTGTAAAGTAAATTAATTTTAATATAACTATAGAACAAAATCAGGATTCATAATTTGTCAAAATCTCGATATTCTTCAGTAGTATAATGAATACTAACCAATCTCGAAGCTCACCGACCACATTTAGTTTATTTCTTTATATTTAGTTCGTACACTCTATCATCTGCGATACACATTTATGAGATCTTTTAAAGGAAACTAATTAACACGATCCGTATTTTAGGTCATAAAGGGCTAGATCAGCCGACTTCAGGTTTTCAATTAACTTTTGCCTTTCACGAAAATATGACCGAACACATCGTATACTTAATCTCGTTGAGTTACCATTTTTGAACGCCATCCTATACAAACAGTTAAAACGACACTCGGGTAACTTTACACTGCCGGTCTTGTTAGTCGGAGATAAATTATTTCATGTTCTGAAACAAAATATATCCTTTAATGTTGGCAAAATATAATGAGAGTTTATGTGACGAAGATCAAAGTTTTGCCGCCTATATGACGTCACAAGAATAAACGAATTACCCCTAAACAAATATACAGATAACCTAAAATGTTCATATTACCTTTGATATGGAACAATAAAATTATTTTCAAAATACGTTTTACGGTATGTCACGATACACACTAGGGGTTTGACGATTGACACAAAATAAACAAACCAAAGGTCTATTATTCAACTATTTAACAATTAGTGGTCTATGGAACCACTAAAAGACTTTTCACTAACCGCAAATTTAAATTCATTAATTTCTTTGTTACGTAAGTGTTGAAACAAAAAAAATTGTGGAATTCATTATTATGCAAAAATACCATTACTCTTTTAAAAGGTAGTTTTCCTTCAAAAAGAGAGAGTAAAAACTTTAGAGTAATTCTTTCCAAATTAATTTGTTTACGATTAAAATACAATTATGTAATTAATTATTATAAGACAATTTATTTCTAAACAATCCAAAAGAAAATGTCTTTTTTCCCTCTTGCAACAAAAAAAAAAATGAAAATGCATAAAGTACGCCATATACCGCGTTGGCGCGGAAAATGTTGGTCTGAAATCCAGTAAAAATGCCCCTGAAAAAATGTCTGGGTCGACTGTGCTGCTAACCGAGATTCTGTGTCAGCTTCATCTAACGCGACCGGACAGTTTGCGAGTCAAAATCAAATCAAAAATATCTTTATTTCATAGGTGAAATACGTCATTAATAAATTCTTTTCGACATTATCACCCATTCCAAATGCTGATTCACCTTGAGAAGAATGGGCAAGAAACTTAATAGTTGCTCTTTTTACTCATCGATACAAAGGATTGAGTAATTAATAATTTAGCATGGTTTTGTAACTAGGCGGTTGACCGCCTAGTTACAATGGCGAAATTGACTTCGCCAGACAAGTTGTTGACGACGTGTCAATTTTTTTTCTATTCTTCTACATATACTCAATTTTAGAAACCACTGTTAGAATTTTAATACTTTATTGTAATAATAAAAAGAGTAAATGTTTTATAAATATTTACCATCCGTCCCTTCAAACGCACTTAGCCCGTAATAGTACCGGCCTTCATTAGATGCTCAGCAATGGCCCATCCACCTATTTCTTATATTATACCTACACTCCACTTTATACTAGTACACCCAATTTCCAGAAATTTGGAAATTTCCCAAACAATATTTATTGTCATATACCTAATAGTCACTAAATCTAAAATTATTCTACGTGAAAAATTAATTTCTTTTTAATTTTACGTCACATTTTATAAATGTGAAATATCAATCACGTACAAAAATTAGAGCCGATTCGCCTTTGTCACATTCGTGTTTGTCAATCTCAAAGCTAACCTATAAGTAAAACAAAGCAGTTTTGTGTGTGAAAACAAAAAAGTGAATTTTGATAGCATTTTAACTTTTTAGTTCCCATGTCCAAGGCAATAAAAACTTATATACAAATTTTATATAGATTGGCTAAGATACATTCGGATAAGCCAAAAAAATATATAAAACGAATATAAACTACCCCCATTTTTTTTATTGGGGTTCACTTACAGGTGACACTGCGCATTGTGCAGTTAAGACTCTGAAGGGTATACGATTTTAATTATTCGTTCGGTAGAAATGAAATGTTAGTATTTATGACAATATTTATTTATATGAAATACTTATTTATTGTGAAAACTGTGCCAATACTTGAAATGCAAACCAATATTGCATTTGACGCACATTTTTCTAACGCATTAATAACAGTATCCGCATTTTTGTTGAGAACAGTTGATTTGCGAGTGATCGTGTCCACTGCCTGCACTCCTCACCTCGATAGGCAATCCTATCTGCATAGGAACACCACAAGCAGAATTGCGGCTGGAAGACTTACCATATTTACGCAGGTATAAGCACATTTTGCCAGAACTCGCAATAGCATCAGTTCTTTTCCGACTGTGTTTTGATTAGCCATCCATTTTGGCAAGCTGCATCAAAGCCAAAAGCACTTTCAGAACTACATTTTGAGGCCAGAGCTGGATGTGCCACGGTAAGGTACAAAATTAGCTAAATATCCATGCCAAGTAGGTGCTGTTCAGAACTTTTAACCAAATCTTCCGTGTTGACTTTCCTTAGATATGTTGTTTGGTACCGTGCCTTCCAAAGTATAATATTATTATTTCATGTTTAAAATGTGTGAGGAAATAGCTTTTTTGAAATTCGCCGTGAAATTTACGCTCAGTTTCGTTAAATACTCTCGAATTTTAGCCAATTTATCGTTAGGCAGCAAGAATGTTCTATCTGAAACATGAAGATATTCCTGAATTTCAAAAATCTATTTCATCATATCCTGGACGCTGCTATGCGTAGCGCATTTTGCTTCCCAAAACATTCGTATGTATTTTGGCGTCAAATATGAAGTCTATAGCAATATTGCAATGTACACTCTAATTCAATCACTAGTCACATTTAGAGTGTGATTTTTTTTTGTTGTAAAACATACAAATTTCACATATCAGATATGACATGAGCAGCTTCATATTCCAAATATTCGACGACATTCATCTCCTGAAAGTTAGTAAAACCTTCTTCATCGCAGTCTCTTTTAGCGCTTGCAGTGAAAGAAGAAGTAATAATCAGCTATTATAATGCTATAATATTTTTTATAATATTGTCTTTTTTCTTTTTTTTCTTCGGTGTGGGCACGTCGATTTCGTCTCCACCTTCTTCTAACAAAGTGTCTTCTCCGAATATGGAAGGTTTATTCTATCCAAGAAGGTTCTGCTTGAAATCGAAGAATGCGACTTAAAAGATGAAGATTATTAACTTTCTTTTCGTCTCCACTGTCTTTCAGTAACGATACCACTGTCAGGAGAAAAATAATATAACATTCATACAGAAACCTCCGATACAAGAACCCAAAAACCTTTAAAGTTTCGAAGCTCGTCCCGATGACTTCCAATATTCATTAACAGCAGTGAAAACTTAATTAACGGCATTAACATCCCGAACGATCACGCCTTAAATTCGCCCGCACACTGATTTCCCGCTCCTCCCACCTCCCCGCCATCCCTTTCGGGGGCACCCCCCGCGAACCCTGAACTTTTGTCATCTTTGCGTATTATGCAGATTTCCTTCTCGAGATTCTATTAGCATTGTAAAAAGCTTTGTCAATTATAAAAAATTTTGAACCTTTCTCGAAGGCTACACCGCCAAATCGGTGTCTAATTAATCACGGTCGTGTTATTCCACTCCCTGAATACTGAACGCTGAATGGATGTTTTCGCTCCGATTCCCCGCGGAGACGATTTCGTGCGATTCCGTTATTTTCTTTTGCTTTATCAAGATGAAAACTTTCAAAAAGTTACATAGAACAAAGTAGAAAGGTAAATGCCATAGAACGATGGTACATGGTAAACTTTATAAAGCCTTTTACGGCTATTTATTTAACACCTCCACATACACTTCCTGATAATAATATCAGAACGATTATAAGCATCCAATATGGCTATTTAATAAGATATTTTTGTTAAAATACGAGAAGCAGCTCTTTTTGGTACTCGTATTCGTATTTTGACTAGCCACCATTTTGAAAACTAGGCAGGTCTATCTATCCGAACGTAACTAAAATTAACTATTTTTAATCAATTTTGTTACGATCTGCCATAAAAAATGTCTTTGCAAAGGATATTTCTTTCATAAATCGTATACAGATCAGTTATTAAAATAAAAAGATAAGGCTGAGACAGATTCGGATATTGTATTATAAATCATTGCCTTCCCTACTGAATTTTTTAATGTAACCCATATTTGTTCTTTGTGGTAACTATATAGTGAAAAAGTTTGACAATATCAAAAATACTGAACTTCGTAGGCTAAAAAATTCAATCCAACCCCTTCAGATAAATCGTATACTATAACTTCATAATATTTACATGAAGGGAGCGGTATATCAACAAATAGGTTATCCAAAATTTTTAACCCTCGTTGATCAAATTAACCAATAAGTTTTACGTGCACCTTCTCTTCACTAGTTTTCCGTTTCCCGTGAGAGTTTAACGACCCAGTATATTCGTTTTACAAGTTTGGACTGACATAATCTGCTTCCCCAGAGCTTGCGGTAAAATCGAAGAATTTTCGTTAGAGGATTCTTTAATTTAGGGGAGGAGAAAATTCTTCTGCTATGTTTTCCCAAAGAGTGTTGCGCGTCTCAATTCGTTGGCTCTGTGATGACCCGAAAAGAGATTAATGATAGTTTTGAGAACCGAAAATGTGAGACAAATAGCGATGTAGTTATTGATGTCAAAGAGCGAGGTTCCCCTTATTAGAATTCTGTTTGCAACCCCAAAATTAAGCCTGCGAGGACCACACTTTTGGAGACAAGGTACATCTCGTTCACCAATTGATACTATACAAACAGTTTAAGCAATATCTTTTGATATATGTATATATTTGAAAATTATAAAAAAATATTTGAATCTATTCGTAACAAGAAACTATTTTTAACGTGGTACCTAAAATTTACCCCCAAAATCTGACTTCGTTTATTTCCTTTATATGCGCCATTTTAGTTTGACCAGAGAATTTGTCATGACATGACTTGAGGCCATGCTTCATAATAGTGAGTTGTAACAATGTGGCACAGTGTCACGGTGTATTTAAATACCGTTGAAAGTATACGAATTAGCCCCACTTAAATGGAATTACTTTCCGTAGATAAAAATCTTTTGGTTTCAAAATAATTAGTAGAGATTATATTTTTCGTATATGTATAAAAAATATTAATTTATTAAAGTGGTTTTTTAATTTGAAAATATGTCACAAATTTATAAATGCAAATTAATCAACACTGGTGGGATGAACTGTAATTTTTCGCCCTTTTTTTTTTGGTCAATATGCACCTGTTGCTTATTTATACAACTATTAACTGACAGTAATCACACTTGTGGGCCACAATTTAATAATAAAGCACCCAAATATGTAAACAAACTACGAAAATCTATGCTAAGACTATGTCTTGATTTTTCATGTAATAAACAATTACCAAAATATTCACTCAAATTGTTATTTTCTAAAATTAATATTTAAATTACAGCATGATAGTTATTTGAGTCAACCTAAATACTAAATAAAAACTTGAAAAACGAAAATTAAAATCTTAGAAAATATTATCAGGCATCCTACAATCGTATCAGACAATGATCAAAATAGAGATAACAAAACTACACCATTGAGGGTGATTGAAGCAGCCAATGGAGTCGCGGTCGTTATTACAAATATTCGAGACCATACTAGGAAGTTTTTTTTTCTATATTTGTTCAAAAAATTTGTTTGTACAAAAAAATAGTTATATATATTTTATTTTAAAATTTAATATTGAAATGATAAAAAAGACATAAATAATATGAATTATCGTCACGATTTTTTCTATTTTATTTTGTTGAAGTTATACTTCTTATCGAAAAATGATCACAATGAATTTATGTAATGTGTGCGCGCACCGACATCCAAATCGATACCACGAAGTTGGGCACATACCGACATTTAAATTGACACCACGAGTTGATTGGTAAATGTCTCTCATCGTGCGCGTGAGAACTCATAACTAAATTGAAGGTAGTTATTCTAATATTTCTGAATTTACCACACATGTTCCATATCGATATGAATAAAATATGTTTATATATAAATATATACATGTACGTGTGTATGTGTGTGTGTTTTGTACTTGTGTAAGCACGTATGAATTTATATTTCTTCGGTGTAGGGATTAATCATATAAACTTTTTTTATGCGTTTTGAAACATTACAATGTCAAAAATACTGATGCCTCGAGAAATTTTCTTTGGCTGAAAAACTCCGGCGCAAAGTTTTGTGAATAACCTCCAGGACCAACCATTTCTCAAACTTTTTTCTACAATTTTCAGAGAAGTTACCGACTCACTTAAACTGAATTATGAACCATAGAATACTTTGGATGACTTTTTTATTACGTATATGAATGCTGAATCACACAATTATATTACTAGATTTTGTTCGTAGTTTTATCGACATAGCCATTGAACGAATTGTTTATGAATATGAAATCGAGAACAAGTCTGACGTCAGGTCTGTTCCCGATTTCAGTTCTTGTTCTGGTGTCGTTTCCCGCTCCTATACACATACATATTTTGATCCCGGTGTTACGCTCGATTCCGATGCCGATGCTTTTCGGGATTTCAAAATCTAATATTAGACCAACGCATATTTTATTTTTGTCTCCTCTCCATTCGCACATCTGCATTCAATTTTTCAAATGTTATCTCTCGCTATTTTTATACAATGCAACCTCACATAGCACTGCATGAATGAAATAAAAATAAATATATTTAATTAATTGAGTGGATGAGAGCTATTACTCATTTTATTGTATCTCTCCTTATTGTTATATTCTGAAAGTCATAAGCATTATAATTAAAATTGATTTTTAAACATTAAAAAAAAGTAATGGATTGTCGCTCCCCTAACAAATTGTTATAACAAATTAAGTAATATAAAGCTATGAAAAATAAAAGCACGCTTCCGCAGCTCGAAAATTGTGTTAATATCGGCTGCGTGATACTACAACAAAATTCATAATAACAAAATTCAATTCCATAGGTCATAAGACTATGAAAATAACCGAAATAAACTAATCTCGCAGTGATTTCATTTGTAACTCGCCGAATTCTTTTACTGCATGTGCTGCAGAACCAAGTCTTTTCGCTAATCGCGTAATATGAGAATTCCAACGTAACTGAGAATCTAAAGTGAGACCAAGAAATAGGGTCGTGTCTACAGTATCCAGCATCTCGTTCTTGATCATTACATTTGTGTTGATCAATTTAGAATTAGTTAGGGAAATTTTACAAGTTTGTTTTCTTTTCATTGAACTGAAGATTATTAATACTAAACCACTCAACGATTTCAGAGATGGTACTGTTTACTTCGTCAAAGGCTGGTTGATGCCTATCAATCTTAAAAAGTAAGGAGATATCATCAGCAAAACGTACAATCTCGTGACCATTCTTAACAAGGTGTGGTAGATCATTTATGTATACTAGGAATAGAAATAGTCCAAGAACTGTTGCACGCCCATATTGACTGTAGATCCCGACGCCCTCTCACCATTAATGTCCACCCTTAGAATTCTATCTCTTAGATAAGACTAAGAGTCCAAGGGATCGACCCGTGACGCCATAATGATATAAGTTTCCTGATCAATGTGCCATGATGAACGTAGTCAAATGTTTTAAATAAATCACAGAATAACCCAATCGCGTCCTATCAATCCTCTCAGGCATCAAAAATCTGCTAAAAAAAAACTCGACACCGGTTCGGTTGTTGAACGACCCTTTGTGAATCCAAATCGTTTAACGTTCATCAAATTGTTGTTCTAAAAATAATGTAATAATTGATTTAAAATAAGCTTATCAAATATTTACTGAGCGTCGGTAGTATTGATATCGGTCTAAAGTTTGTAGGGTCAGATATACTACCGGATTGAAATAATGGAATTACTTTACTTTGCTTCATTAAATCCGGAAACACACCACAATCAAAGAAAGCACTAAAAATCACTACTAGACACGGAGCAATGCAATCTATTATAGAATCAATTATTTTTACGGAAAAGCCATCAGAATCGGCAGTTTTTTTCATTTTTATCCATTTTAATGCTTTAAGAACGTCATTATAATGGATAGAGGCAAATGCAAACGAAACGCCACAAAAATCAACGTTACGTTTCAACAAATATTCGGCGAGAACGGGCGATGACTTCTGAGTTTGCGTAGTTGAAACTGGAATACTAGTAAAGAACTTTTCAAAAGCAAAGGTAACTTCTTTGGCTTTGTTTAAAATTTTGTCATTAATTTCTAATTGAAATTCAAAATTTCCGGATGTCCGTCTTCCAGTTTCACTATTTATTAAATTCCAAGTAATTTTTACCATGTTGTGCTCTTTTTTATTTTATTACAGATAAACATTGAATTTGTGATTGCATACGTACTCTTGAAAATCCTGGAATAATTTCTTACGTATTGGACAAATATATTCGAATTATTATATACCCTTTCCACATAAATTGCATACAATTTACATCTACTAGTATGAACGCCCACTGTCGCCCAATTACCAAATGATAACGTATTATTAACATTAATATTTTTTGATTTAAAAACACTTTCGCATTCAGACCTGATTATAATCAACAGTGAACTATATAATTCATTGGGGTCTATACAATATGACAAATCAGACACCTTTTTTAATACATTAAATCTAAACTGCCCAAGACGATCAGAGTTCACAGGCGGAATACTGATTTTACATTTTATAGTGTTTTATCATTAATTTTAAATGTAACCAGCTGTCCATAATGATCGGATGAGAATTCACTCATAACTGACTTATACTCTGGATTAATATTTATGAATATATTATCCAGACAGGATGACGAAGTAGTTGTGAACCTAGTCGGTTCTAAAAATAAATTGTTTAAATGTCTCAAAAAACATGGAATAGTGATTTAATTCTAGTACATAAACAAGAATTTTCCAATATTTTTTTATTAAAATCACCGCAAACAGCAATATATTTACAATTTTTACTCATTTTACACAAAATAACATCCATTATTTTTTCGAATACATCATACGATGATTCAGAAGGTCTGTATACGCTTAATACAACAAGCCGCTCTATATCTATGCAAGCCACATCAATAGTTCGCTCAACAGACAGGCTCACAACATCTAAACGTTCTTTATATTTTATATTATTTTTAATTAGTATTAGGGAGCCTCCATTCATAGCTTTTTCTCTGTTGAATGAACTTGAATAGTCTATAATACGTAATATGTCGATCTCATAATGATTTAAGAATAACTCAATTTCCAGTTCTTTACTTAGCATTACTTGTATATTTTGATGCGCCAGATTGATTATACATTTTTTTTATTAGATTTTTCTCTTTCAACCATTATGGTTTGACACCATACTGATACAAAATTATTATGTTTACTTGTGTCAGAGTCATAAAGATTTTACAATTTACAATTCATATATTAAATATATCTTTCCACGATTTATCTACATACTTCTAAAATATCAAAAAAAAATCGAGACCCCATACAAAGTTTGACTCTTATTTAACATCACAATTATACATATATATGTTTGTATAATAAGCGCCAACAAAGGGCTTAAATACCAATTTTTAGAAAACCAAACTGGCAAAGTAATGGTACTCTTATACAAACTCTTAAGTCCTATTGAATATAATTTTCAAAAGTCTGGAATTATCTATTATTATACATGATAAGAAGAGCTTAAATGAAATATTCCAACGGCTTTAAAATTAATTACACTTCCATGTAAAGGATCACCCCTAAAGAAAGGACAATGAAAAGAAAAACTCCTGAGTACTTCCTCACGTTTTATAAGTTTTTGTCTTTGTCCTTGACTTTGTCCAAAATTTCAAGTTTTAAACCCAGTCCTTTCGACCTTGCCTTGAACTGTTAGTCAGTTTCTCATTTTATAAATTTATTAGCAGTCAACCACCCGCTTCCCTGAGCGTCATGGATTATGGAACTGGATTCAAAAAAATGGTGAACGGTGGGAAGAATCTTTTAAATGTACAGACATTTAGTAATTTTTAATAGTTGCTCGAACAAAAACAAGTATTTTCTTTTTGTCTATCGTTATTTATTGAAGAGACGAATCTTCTTCATAACTGTTTTGACTCCCACCCGAATGTATAGGAAGATAGTAATTGAAAGAATTTATCCAAGTTTACCCGTTATTTTTATCAAATACCGGTCATTTTATCAAATTTTATCAATTCTATAAAATTCGCACTGCCAAAATCAACTCCCCAAAACAAACAAAATTCCAACAACCTCTTCCCATTACAATCAATGTAACGACCACAAGTTAATCCCTCCTTTGACTATATATAATTAAATAGATTACAACAACACTTTATCAAAACTTCAGCGCGTTTTAAAGCGAATAATCCTTCCTACAGAGTCGGGATCCTCCTTATCATTTCATTTTACGCTTTAATTGCCGCGCTGAAAGGAATAACTAATTGCTCGGGCAACAAAAAGGAAAGTCGTTAAAAAGTTCCGTGAAGTTCTCGCCCTCCAGCCGCCTCGGCGAAAGCCCCTTTTTCGTGTTCTACTATGAAAAATGGTTATTAGTGCTATTATAAAAATATATATTACTAGTTAGACACATTAATAATAACAATGACAGCTCATCCATGATGGACTGATCGCCAAGGAGTTATGCGTCTTGTGAGTACTAAGACGATGGGTGCTTAAAACGGGCTTACTCGAAATAAGCATCAAAAAAAGTGTACATATTCTTAACTTTACAAAAGACCGTTCCTTTCTCTAGAACGTGTAATGGGGCCTGTTACAAAAAAAAACAACCAAAGTAAATTCACGTTTCTGATATCATTAGATCATTCCATCAAACGCTTCCCCTACAATTTTGTAAAGACATCTAATGGTCTACTGCGACCCTAAAAGACTATGTTACAAGTAATTATTTTTCTAATGCATATTTTCAAAGAACTCACCATCGTCATATATAGTTAGA
Organism: Eumeta japonica; assembly: GCA_005406025.1. NCBI lineage: Eukaryota > Metazoa > Arthropoda > Insecta > Lepidoptera > Psychidae > Eumeta > Eumeta japonica. Next base: position 245,097 of record BGZK01000723.1, read on the forward strand.
TTGATACGTGTTTAATCAGTTCTCAAAACAAATTTTCCAGTCAGCATCAGACACCTCTTCAACCGTATTCTCAAATGTATCGAATACATATTCCTATGTCGAAAATTGTTTGCTCCTGAGTCAATCCCTTATGCTTCGAAACAAAAAAGTCACACTGTGCTAAACTGAACCCGTAAGAAAGGTGATATATAACTCTGAATGGTGTGCTGTTCAAAAAGTCCCTTGGTTTGAGCGCCAAGCGCGCAGATCCGTTATCGGGGTGAATGTGTCGTGGTTACAGTCGCATTAAAGGTCGGTGTTCGGTCGTTTCTTACTCGCGACGGTAAAATATTTTGCCAAATCTTTGTTGACATACTATTCAACATTAATGCTCTTTTAATCGCATATGGGTACTGACACTAAAAACCCGTTAAAGAAAAAGGTTATGATCAAAATTTCGCCTTCACTTTTCGCTCGCCGGTATTTAGTAGGTGTTACTTCGTTTTGAAACGACCACAAGACATTTAACACTTAATTTTTTGGATCATGTTAGTAAATCCACAATTCATCACCTGTAATGATATCGTATACGCAGCGAGACTAGCTCGTTTTTATTTGTTTTATCATGCCACGGTATCATTCTTCCGATTTCTACACGCGAACCTGCTTCTGACCCTATGACATTGTTCTGTACCCAGCTAAAAAATGTCTTCATTACCATATGACGCTCATACAAAATTTCATACATTTCATATCTGTAGTATGATATACTTAACTCTTCGTATATTATTCGCCTATTATTTAAAATAAAAATTTTCAATGCCAATGCGGTTTTCTTTTATAACAACCGTCAATGGCAGCCACTTCTCTATTCAACCGCCAAAGTTTCCCGATCACGTTTAAATTGGTTAAACCAGCGGTAAATAGTCTTTTAGAAAAGTTTTTACCTTTGATTGACGTTCAAATACTTTCAAATGACTCTTCAAATTTTATTTCATATTTAAATTGTACAAAATTCGCAATTAGGACAGAAGATAAAATTATTTATGTAGAAGTAAAATATATTTATGTGGTGCACCCTTTATTAAAATATAAATATAATAATATTGATGTATTAATTCTTTGGAAGGTTCTGAAAAACTACATTTAGATTAAATAGCTGATAAAATATACGGTAATATTAATAAAAAAACAATAAATCAGAATTAAATCGAGAAATTCATTATTTATTAATATTTTTATTAACACACTTTACACCACATATCAATGAAACTATGGAAAAATTTTGTTTCCGCTATGTAGAAACAAAGTAAAATATTGAGTACCACCTCTGAACAGAAAGGGTGTCGTAAGAAAAGACTAATCTGGTACTCAGGAAAACTAGCAGCAACGTTCATTTGAGTAAAATCAAGCTCACACCACTGCGGTCACCAACCTGCAGTAACCGAACGTGGTGATTACGGCGCAAAGTCCACACGATAGCTACAGCATAAAAACGGCCCTGACTTACAGACAGATCCGCTGTTCCTGGCTCATGGTAGCGATCATGGAGACAACGGAACGATAACGTTGTATTAATAGTCCATAGCTCCAAAAACATGGCCAATAACCTGACAAATTCAAGTAACGCACTTTGAGGTCCTATGAAAAGATTTTTAAGCTGGAACAAATAATAGACCGTTTGCGCTGGCACATTTTAGACTTATAAGAAACAGAGAGAGGAAACAATAATCTTCAGTATGGCAATCTGTTTTACTATCGGGAAGGCAATAACTTATTTTTAAGTAGTATCGGGTTAATTATGTTTCGTGCATCATCTTTGAAGATTAACTTGTAGTAGTGATTGCATCGTACACCGTTGCCACACATTAAAAGTGTGTATTGAAAACAAACCGTCTTTGTATAGTCTCACGGTGAACCCGGTGCTTACTCACTATAGTCTTATTGCGATATTTTGTGCACCGTTGTAAGCATGTTCTTTAAATATTTAGTGGCTCGTAAAAAATCATAGAGAAAATACTTTAACGACATTTTAAAGAATTGATTACGTCGCAATAGATCTATCTCGTAAAAAACGCATGATGCCACATCGGCTGTGTCAGGTGAGCCTCGCACAACAAACTGCCGCAAGTTGTCCAGGAGCGCACAGTTTTCTGGTGCCGTGATCAGGAATAAAGGTAGGCTTTAAAAGGGTACATTTTTGTCATTTATGCGGGTATACATCAAGCGGTTACCAGCTTTGCGTGTCTACTACTACAATAATAAGTAGCTTGCTTAGGACTGGGAGATGTCTGTATAAGAATAATTTGGTAGTTGCACTTCAACTTAGAATATAAAAACCGTGGAATGATTTTTACAATATATTCGGGGTCGGAACGGCTTTGCTACTTACTCGTGTAAAAGTAAACGTAATGCCTAGCCAATTTTGTTTACCTTTGTTTAATACTTGTACAAAGAAACTATATGAATTGTAAAGTTATAGTTATTCGATAAATAAAAATTAAAAAAAAATTATAAAAAACCGCCTTCGAAAACCCATTTAAATCATTTTTAAACAGCCTTAAAAACAACTAATTTGTTGTTTTTCGAGTGGCTTTTAACTAAATCAGAACAAAAGAACATATAGTCTATAACCATAAATAGGAAACGTTAAATATGGAGTTAAAAAGAAAATCTTTTTTTTTTCTGATGAAACATAACTGTGTCTGAATTCTCTCTAGCTGAAAGCGACCCCGAATAAAATTATTTAATCAGGTTTTTGATGGGGGTTTTCATTATTTTTTTTAGTTCTTTGAATTGTATACGGATTTCCTAGTCATAATCACAAAAAATTTCAACGTTATTTTTTAATATGATGTTCTTAAAAAGTTGACTTAGTCACAAGCAACCAAAATAAATATTACTTTGCCATTATATGCTTTATTTAGAGATGCTGTAAATTTGGGTATAAAATTCATAAAAGTATTCTATATAATTAAAGTAGTTACAGTAATTTTAAAATTTTTAACATTTAATTGTCAATTTATTTCAAAATCGCAATGTTATCTATATTGGGGTTTCAAAATGAATCGAAAAATTAAACATGACTCACGTGTACCTACAATATGAGATATTAAACGAATAACCACTACTATTAAAGCAATTATTATAATTGTATAATATACAACTGCAACAGAAACATACATTAGTTCACGTAACCTACCATTAAAATAAAATTTGTACTGTTATGGTTCCGCATGCACGACAAGTAAATATTTATGAAAATACCCAGAATAAATCTACATCTGTTCCGCTGACGATTACTGATTCTAAAAAAATGTTTTCTTATTTAATGGAACTTACATGCCTTCAATATCGTAACTGAAATCACGCAAATCACGATATCACGCCAATTTACGACAGAAGGGTAGGCAGGTACCCCAATATAACCTTTAATTCTACCTTTCATCACATGCATCGATCTTTTCATGAAAGCTTATCAGTTTTGATTTGTGACGTGAGCGGTGTAAGTATACTTCAAACAACTCTGTATCTTTCGGATTCTACCGAGGCAGAAGAGATTACAGCTCTCGTTAGATTTTGTTTTTTCTGGTTTTTGCGGTTTCTGCGGGTTTTCTCTGGAGTTTCAGCATATCTTTTGTTATATTTTAAGTAATACTATTTGCATCATACGATGCGGATGTCATCGTAATCTACAAAAATTACGATGTTATCCGCATTTCCCACTCCAGTAAAAAACTCAATTTAAGTCTCTTTGATAAAGCACAATGAGTGTAAATAAAATGAAAACTCTCTCAGCTTTATAACGAATAACGGTCCAGCGGTCATTACCAACGTTAAAATACGTACGCTTAATTCAAAAGCTGAATAAGTCGCCACTCTTATTAAATACCACCGCACGTAAGTACCTCCACTGATTCGCACTGAGCGGCGTTGCAGAGTACGGATGTGCAGCGTGAGATATAACATATCACTAACCGGAAGTAGGTTTTACTTACTTTAATAGGTTTTATTACAAAATAAATATCTGCCAAACGTTTCACCCCGCTTACCATTCCTAAAACTTACCGCCGTGTTATTTATCGATGTGTATTTGAGCTCTTCGAGTTCAAAATATCAATGTGTCATAAACGTTTTGAGCTCGAAAATTCAACAAAACAGTAAACCTTGTAGGTCATTCTCGAAACTTTTGCTACTTTCGATCTCTAAGTCTTAAACACCTAACAGTAAATTATTGGGTTCGAGTTTAAAAGTTTCTCTAAGAGAGGCTTAACAGTTTTTCGAAGCTCTCACAACTCAAAGATATAATTTTAATACGTTTTAACTCTTCGATTACAAACATCTAAATTTATTAAAATAATACGCTATTTATTTTATTTTTAAACTAAAATATTTATCGAATGCGTTATTCGATTTTGATTTGCTTTACGGCATTCAACGTAATTTTGTAAATGAAGAAAATTGAACTAGTCAAGAACTAGAAAACGACAAGATCTGGTAAAAACTCGATTTTCTCTAAATCGGGGAGAAAACAGTAACTACTCAATTAAATGAAAATTTGTTATTTTCATGGTAGGAATTTAAAGAGAACGGAATAAATTTCATTTCAAAAAAGGCTATAATGGAGTAAATAATAATTTTCATAAAATAAGTTATTATTTCACCCTAATAAAATACAGTAAAATAGACTAAAACAGCAAACACCTCTCGTACTTGATCAAATTATATTAGGCAAATCAAATTGATACGAATCAATCGACGGACAATAGCTCCATCATGCCATTATTGTATTGCGGTAACATCGCTGTTGTGGATGTGATGGATTAATACACCGATAAGCCTATAAAATTAATTTTAGGTGTTTGCGTGACCTTCGGGACGATCGACAGTATTTTGAGTGTAAGTGGAACGAGAGAGTATTACAATATAATTGTATCTATTTCTGCATTTTCTATGACATCATCTGTTCTATCATTAATAATATTTTATACATTTTTTTGAATTGTAGACAATTAAAAATGTTGAACATTGATTGATCATTAAGCTAGACATCAAAACAACTTCTCGATTGTATTCTGTTCTATCACAATCTGAGTTCGAAAACGTGACCAGAATACAAAGAAATAATGAAGCAAAATAAAAGAATAGCAAACAGTATAACAACCAAATAATGTCTATTCAACTTTACCCTGAAACGAAAACGCACAACAAAACCGCTAAATGGCTTTTTACTTCATCGCACCTCACTTAACGCGCTGGCAGCTAGCAGAAACCTGAGATGGGTGTTAAGCGGAACTTTGCAGATTAAACATTGTTTTTTTCTATTGCCTTAATAGGAGTCGGTTTTATGGTGAAAATGGAAATTCGCTCTATTGTTGTGAACTCTAAATCTAGGTCAATGATTGAGGAGTTAAAAGATGCGCATGAGCAAAGATTATATGATGTGGCAAAAAATTTTAAAACAGTTTTATAAGATTTTTCGTAAATAGCAAAAAATCGCCGTAAATGAGTGTTTTTTCTTGTTAATTTTTTTACTTTTATTTTTAATGGTTCAATATCTGGAGCGTTCGTTTAATTTTTTAAAAACAATGAAAATTTTTGGAATAACGTTTTTTTATAAATCGGCCGTACCGCGATCTAAGGTTTACGTCGAATGTGAACAAGAGTACTGACTTTATTATAATGACTAAAGAGTTACAGACCTTTTGTTATTGATTAAATTTGTATTATTGTACACGGAGGTCATGTAGAGCACGGATCTGTGAATATTCATAATATAATTTCCATGAAAGTAATGTCATTCAATATTAACCAATTTAAAAAAGAAGTATCAAAATCCATATCATGAACAAGAGCTATTAATATTTTAATGAATGTTTGGCAGTTTTTGTCTGAATTAAATTTTTGAACTAGTTGGTAATACGCAAATATTTGCTTTAATTTACAAAGAAAATTTTAAAACACCTTACGTCAAGTTGAAATTATTCCCCTCTTACTCCATTTCTTTCATACTTATTTCTTTTCTTTCTGTTTTCATTCTTTCTTTCGTTTTATATTTCCGACACCTAAAGTTCACTCCCTAGTATAAATACGTACACTCACGTTTTTAACTTTAAACAAACTTATAAATATTTCACCTTTATTGTAAACAAAGTTATACATTTTATATAAATTTGGAAATTGGTCTGACTAATTTTTAGAAGGTTTTGAAATACTACAATATTTGAGATTAGTAGTAGTAATAGTAGACTAATATTCTATTATTTTTTTCACAGATCTATTCTGCCAGTTTTCATTCATTTTATGAGTGTAGTTCACAAGATTGCCCCCTTTTTAAGACGAATGCCGGACTTATATTTTCTTTTCGGAGTATTTGTCAATGGCTATTCGTGAACAAACTTTTTACCCATTTCGTACTACGCATGATGCAGTATGTGACGTCATGAATTCACATGACCACTCTGTCCCTTCAATCTTAATTGTAGCAATCAAAATGAAAAGGCCTTTGGCTTGCAACTTTAGCAACTTTTCTTTTGCTCCATATGAGCGCTTTTTATCAAATGTAAATTATTACTTGCGTTCATCACAGCAATTCTTCATTTTCTTATTAGATTTTCAGTACCTTTTACAAATGTAATCATAAGCGTCGTCTTTGCACTTTCTGATTAAATCCACGTAGCCCTTTAAATATTCTCACATCCGGGAGAATGCAGGCCAGCCGTTATCTATAGCACCCGATCAAAGGTCAGCAGACCTGTCGTCGTATTTGTGATTGCACTGCACTGCAATTATATAGGACGACAACAAACAAGGGTATCTGAAAATTGTAATACTTCTGGCGGCTTTCAACCTCTTTTACAAAGTATCATTCCAAACTTTGACTAAAAGCTCCACTATACAATTAACTGTGAATAATATTGCAACGTTTTTGTTCGCAACGAAAAATTTCCTGCACACCACAACATGCACATGGCGTGAATATATAAGTTGTTATCGGCGATGCCGACACTAGGCTGGTTTTATAAAATGAGAGCCAAACACCGATTTCACTGCACTTCCCACGCCACTGTTAGGAGCTCCTTTCTTGTTGACGGCCGTGCTGAAACTGACTGAATGCCAACCGAATCTCGGCTTATACGTCCACGGTAGCGGATGTTCGGCCGGCGCGAGAGATGCGACAAGAAGGCGGGCGTCCGGCAGAGGAGTGGGAGTCATGCGACTTTATTAGTACCTCATACATGAGTTGTAATAAGATTATTCTTATACTATGCGATTTTCTTAATGTTATCTAGTCGCCCTTAATCTAATATTTACAATACATGTTTCTAACAATGATTATAATTCTTAATTTTACATATACGATTTAAAATGTAATTTAACTGCACTATATCACTATACTATTATTGTTCAGTCCACATCACTATTTATCATCGCTATATGTATTTGTATCACTGTTTTTACACTATGAACATTCTGTCGTGCACAGTTATCTTATTTGCAATCCATATAGTGCAAATAAAAGTGTTTTGAACTCGTAATTTGTACATACGAAAACATCACTTTTTCAGTATAGTTTTATGTACATAATAATAATTTATAATGGAAATTATAGTTTTTTGTAGATAAACATATGAGTTCGCATGAGTTTTACTTCCAAAATGCATCATACATGTATGCAGTAAAGTCTCGGTAATCCTTCAAAGGGCTGACCACGTGACATACACATCGACGGGCCTCATGACGGCAGGGACGTCGACCGCTGACGGTAGTCAATCGGGGCCGCCAGATAGCGATGCCTGTTACTGCATACCCCCGAATCGATGTCAAAAAATAGCATAGTTGCTTCGACGGTACAACTTCCGATCGAGGACAATTTTTCAGATGAGGACCGTCTCAATTCGATTGGTCTAAAATTGACCCGTCTGAGTGAAAGTGAATTGATTCTTTGAAAGACGAATCTAAAAATTGTAGATAATAGTATAAAAATGCAACTGCATAACTCCCCCCCAACCCCCAAGTTCTCAGTTCGAGGGGTGAGTTGCAGACTCTATTTATTAAATTTTTGGAACAACAGGGACACGAGGTTTTTTCTGAATTCGAGAATGTTATTAATGTCGCAGTAATTAAAATTAACAGCCGCGATTTCTCCCCTTGTATGTCCGTTTGTAGTAGCGGGAAGCGCTTTTCTAGCGTTATCTCTTCTGATGACGAACTGTTCGGAACGGCCATAACGGAAGTCGAATTATAATTGTTTATTGTATAATTCTGTTCGGAAACGACCATAACGGAAGTCGAATTATAATAATTATTTGTTTGTAGAATAGCTAAATAAAATATTGTTTTGTTTTTTTTTCATTATTGCATAGAGGGGTGTATGATCGGCGACGCGTGCATTAGAATGACGGCCCCTTCCCGCGCGAATTCAATATATAGTAATGAAGCGGGGAGGGTCATATATATAACCGCTGAAGCGAAAACCGGCTTCACTCCGACTGTACGCGTCGCTGACCATAACATGTCGGATATTTACTTAGAAAATAGGATTACGTAACTGAAATTGTAAAAATTTGTACAAAATATGTTAAAAGGGCATTTATTTAAATAAATAACAAAGGGGCGGGGTATCGTTTGACCGTTAAAGAACCGTTATAAAGTGGGGATATCGGGAACACGTGTAACAGTGGTATAAATATAGGATAGGGTCCCGATATCCTTCACTTCCTTTCTTCCGCTCAATATATACTATATAGTAATAATAACAAGTTAAACGAAACTCTGCTCCTCGAAAATAAGTAAACTACAAAGGTTTTTCATTGAAACTCTGCCGGCTGAAGATCGACTTCGACGGTTGCGACCAGCGCACAAAGTGTACCAGGTCCCGTACACGAACCAATTTAGGATTAATCGGACAATACCATTAAAGGTTCCGATGAGGAGGCCGTAGACTCCTTTAAATTAATTAAAAGGAAAAGCAGAAAAGTCGCCCGCCGGCTGTGTAAGAATAGCAGCAGTGATGAGAATGACTCCACCATGGAAGTCGAATTTAATCATAAGAAACAGGTAGTTCACCGTGACTCCCACAGATCACTCTGTAACAAAAACGACGATCGCTGCTCCGAAGCAAATGACCGTCAGTGTCAAAACCTCTCCAGCTACCGGCACTAAGCCGTCGCCCCCTCCCTCCTCCCTTAAAGTTAAACTATTGCCACCGATTTGTCTTAGAAACAAATGTAAATGGAATTTTGTATTAGCTGAGTGCACTATATCAATTTCACGTGTGGTCATACTAAACAGGGTATTAGAATCTCGACAGGAACCGTTGAGGATTTCAGAAAAGTGAATAAATTCCTTATCAATAGCAATATGCCATTCCATATTTTCGCGCTTGGGGAGAAGCGCAAAGTATAGGTTGTCATTAAAGGGATACCTCTTGAATTTGAGACTGCTGATATCAAGGATGGTCACATCAATCAAAGTTATCTTGTTCTTGCGATGCACAGGATACGCCGCAGGAATGAATCAGCTTTAGATATGATTTTAGTTATGCTCGAAAGAAACGAACAAAATAGGGAAATATTTAAAAATCTAGCTAGAGTGTGTGGTCTCTCCAGAGTTATTCCGGAGGCACCATACGAATGAATTATACCTAGTCAATTTCATAGGTGTCAGCTATAGAGGCACACGGCTGCTAACTGTTTCGCTCAACCGCGATGCGTTTAGTCAGCGTAAGTGTTTGATCCCACAATAAATCAAAGACTGCGCTCGCAGTAAGGAATCAGGAGGGAAACCCTCCTGCTGTAATTGTGGCAAGGATCACACCGCCAACTACGTTGTGTGCTCGGAAGTACTCAAACCTAATCCATATAAATTTAGGTTAGTATAAGACGTACTTACTAACCAACAGACCTATTAATCAAAATCAATTTCCTCCATTATCCCAATCAAATCGTCTAACCGTAAAGGCGGAAAGTAAACATATTGCAAAGAAAGACGTATTTCTCGTCCAGCCCAATGCTGTTAACAAATGGCAAAATCCACTTCAGTGGGTAAACCAGAAATGGGGGGTATTAACCAAAGCCCTTAAAACGGAAAAAGCTGTCCTCGCTTCCGCTCTTAGGAAATGTGAGTTCGATTGGCGTGTTCGTTTAATAAAATGAAATACAATAACTGACTCCGATCTCGGTTTAATTTGTTACATATTTATATCATTTAATTAAATACTGAGTACTGGTGACCCTTAGTTGGTCAGCGACTTTTAACGAGGGGCTGCCTGAGAGGGACTCTGAACTAGACTAGACTGACGATGGCGCTGTGGCGCATATAGGTGGGAACGAGGGCTTTGCTATTTGCTGCCGATCACGTCATAACTTCCCTCAGAACATCGACCAGCGCTTCTTACTATATAAGGAAAGCGCCGTGTGCAGCCTGAGCCCGTCGCGCGATCGCTGACGCATCGTCCGTGAATGCGGTACAACCACTACAGGAAACTTGATAATTCTATCACGTTCGATGACCGCGAAAAACCTTAGTGTTTAGTAGAGAGCATTGAACAACAATGCTCAGAAAACCTCGCATTTGACGGTGAACATGTTAGGAGGGTGGAAGAGGAGGTTCGTCACAGAGTCTCCCTTCCACCGAAAGACGATCTGAATCCCATCACTCAAGATGAGGTAAACAAACATATTAAAGTCCTTAAAATCAAAAAGGCTCTAGGAGTGGATTCCATTAGCAGTAAAGCAATCGAATGTTTTTTTGCGTCACTCGTTACTCTTTTGGTTGCAATTTTTAATGCATTCATCAAAAATTGTTACTTTTCTACAGCTTGGAAAAAAGCTGTAGTTATTGGAATTCCTAAACCGGGGAAACCACGCGACTTCCCCGCTAGTTATAGACCTATCAATCTTTTGAGCATACTAGGAAAATTATTTGACAAAACCCTCAAAACTCGCTTAAGCGAATATCTCAGAGGTAAAGGCCTTATAATTAATAAACAATTTGGATTCAGACCTAACCATTCGTCCCCGCAACAAGCCTTCCGTCTTGTAGAATACATTTCGGAAGGATTTAAAGTCAAAAGAAAGACAGTGGCGGTCTTCTTTGACATAGCCAAAGTCTTTGATAGCGTATGACACGCAGGCTTTATACGTAAGCTCTACCAACTAGAGCTTCCAGATCGCCTAGTAATTATTATCCACCAGTATATTAGTAATTGCCACTTCACCTTCCGACTTGACAATACGTACTCGTCAATTAGACTAATAAGAGCTGGAGTACCTCAAGGCTCCTTACTCTTTCCTCTTTTGTATTCCGCGTACGTAAATGATATTCCACGACTGAAAACAGGCGACCAAATCGCGCTTTTCGCGGACGATACTGCACTATTTCTTAGATCAAATTGCCTCCGGAACATTTTACCGCGTTTACAGGGAGCCATTGATGAGCTGACTCAATGGCTCCGACTCTTCAGAATAGAAGTCAATCCGGAAAAATCGTCATCTATTTACTTCGACTATAGCTCTCGAAAATCGACTATCATAATACCAATAGATATTCCACATTTACATATACTAAATCAACCATTTCCGTGGCTATACCATTATAAATACTTAGATATCACGATCATTGGCACCTTCTCTTTAAAGACCATATCGCTCGTGTTAGGAAGTTAGCATTATTTTACCTATTACGATTATACAGTATGATAGGTAGAAAAAGTAAAATGTCGTTACGCAACAAGCTTACGATATACACAATGCGTATCAGGCCTGTCATGACATACGCGAGTCCAGTTTTTGCTCATGCACATCCTGATGCACTTTATGATCTACAATAGTACAGAATAAATTCTATAGGAATGCAACTGACGTACCATGGTATGTCAGGAATTCTGTACTACACCATAACCTAGACTTAGCTCCCGACCATTTCTAAATTTATGAAGAACGCATCAGAGCGTTTCTTCGACATAGCGAGTAGCCATCCAAACCCATAATTAGTCTCGGCCGTATCTTACAAGCCTCCTCCTCTAGATCATTTTTGTAGAAAACCACGGAATGTCTTGTTAGATCCGCCCGACGATCTCATCGTCGAGGTGGAAAAACTAATAGAAGTTAATAAGATGGCTATTGACTAGAAATAGGGGTAATCCCATTCATTAGGACCTTTAAAGGTCATCAATCCGGTGCGCTTCCCGCGTCTTCCGGAGTGCCTTCCGAAGTTTAAGTTCATGCTGTAAAGTGGAAGTGATCCAGTCCACGTAACCTCCTATGCCGAGGTGTCTACTTAAAAAGACACCCATAGGGTAGTCACGCGCCGATGACATCACTATGCCGAAATGGCCGCGGTTTCATATTAAGGAGTCATAGCTTTTGGCTTACTACATGCAGACATAAGTTGTTCAGGAGGTTTTTAGTCTGTGAGAATCGGACACACCTGTGTGCCCGGGCGCATGGACGGCCCATAATGGGTTTTTCTCCTCCTTCCCCACCCCTTTCGTACTGGGAGAACTAAAAAAAGAAATACATAAAACCCAGTTTGATTTTAATTGTCTGTGGTGGCCGACGTGCTCACACGCCTGTCGATACATTCAGTGCTATGAATACGATCTATTCTCTCGCAAATATCGATTTCGTTCGAATAATATTAATGTAGTGCATTTGATATAAATACCGTGGGTATTACGAATTTCGTAATACGGCCTTCGTGTCAGCGATCGCTCCACCGTCGGGTTGCGTGCTCCCGCTGCCACGACCTACGCGTGTCCCAGCCACCGTTCGCTCTCGAGCCCTCTCGGGCTACCCATGGTATCGGGCACCTTGCTCTGAGACCGCGCCATTTGTTATTTCGTTGCGAGTTATTCAACTCGTTTTAAATTAGTGCTATGTTAGTGTAAGCGTTGGTGCTGTTAGTGACTACTAGCAAGCTTGCGGTAAGACGTAGCTTAAACATTATATTAAAATAAAAAGCGCCCGCTAATGACTCGGATAGTGATACCAAAGATCCTTTTACTACCGTCTAAAAGGAGCTTCGATATCACTATCCGAGCTTCATTATAAAAAATAATTTACTGTTTCACAAATACATTCAAAGAAGAGCGTAAAATCCTCCACTAGGGGATACCGTCATCCTCTTTGGCGATTTAAATAGTAAATGTACCGATTAACTTTGTAACGCCACGAACACCGATGGGCAAGCACTCACTATCCTCGTCGAAGATCATGAGCTCGCCGTCATCGCGCATCTCACCCCGACTCACCTTCCAGCTTACGTCCGTCACCGTCCAGAGATACTGGATCTTGCTCTACTAAAAGACGTGGTATCAATCTGAGCTCAATCGAGACACTTCACTGCATCGGCTCAGATCACCTACCCGTACTGCTCAGATTACGCTCCTTCACTAGTGAAGAACAGCCTATCAAAAAACCTAAATGTTATTCCGGATGACTTAGTTCCCAACAACGACATCGACACAGGCATAGGAAAGCTTACCAACAACATCAAAATAGTGATTAAGAAATGCCAAACGAAGGTTCCTGCTAATTCAGATCGCCGGGGCTTGGCCGCGGACGTTTGCAAACTGATAAGACCTAAAATGCAACGCTACGCCGCGCGAACGCATATCCTACATTCGATTATAGGTCTCGAGCGCGAGCCCTACGAACGCGAAGTGATGGCTCCGGGAAGGGAGTTCAAAAATGAAAACTGTAGCACCCCAATTGAAGAAATCACTCCCAACCATAAAGCCTACTGGGCTGTGGCATAAGAGCTCAAATCCGATGTGAGCGAGCCCATTCCTGCCATACAAAAACAGGATAGTACCCTCGCGTTCGAAGACCAGGAAAAGCTGAGTGTATTACCAACAGTATTGAACTTGAATGTTCACTTAATCTTACTCCCCACAAAACGCTGAACACGTAAACTGTATCGAAAATGAAATCCTACGTAAGTCTTTATTACCTTCCAAAGATAATCTACCTTTGGTCTCAACAGACGAGGTCCAAAAACACATGACAAAATTTAAAAACTAGAAAGGCACCGGGTTTGGACACTGTAAGTAATAAAGCAATAAAATACTTTTCTGTGACATTACTGTGAAAAAACTTTTATAACACGACTTAGTGATCAGTTACTAGGAGACGAATTGATTATCAACGAGTAATTCGGATTCAGGCCAAATCATTCTCGCCCCCAACAAGCCCTCCAACTAGTCGAACACATCTCGGAGGGTTTCAAACGCAAACACAAAACCAAGACGGTTTTCTTCGATGTCGCTAAGGCATTCAACAAAGTAAAGCACGCAAGTCTAATTTATAAACTCCACAAAAGTCTCAGATCGTCTTATCTTCATCATTCACCAATACGAACAGCTACTTTTCCTTCCGGCATAAAAATAGCGTATCTGACAAAAATCTGATAAAAGCCAAAGTTTCTCAAGGCTTCACACTTTCCCCGCTATTGAACTTCGCATACATTACGTGACAACATTCCGCGTTCGTAAACAGGCATTCAACTCGCGTTCTTCGCAGACGATAACGCTCTATAAATGCGCGGTAGCAATTTCAGTCAAATCACTCCTCGCTTCTAGAAGGCCATCGACGAGTTAACGCGATGGTTCCAAACCTGGAGGATCGAAATAAACCCAGAAAAATCAGCAGCCATGTACTTCAACTACAGCAAAATTAAAAAAAAGAAGAAGTTGCACCGTATACCTTTTCGCATGCTTAATGCACCTGTTCAGTGGCAACACAATTACAAATATTTAAGAATCACGCTCTACAAACATATTCATTTCAAATATCGCATCAAGCTTGATAAAAAAAAATCCTAAATGTACCTATCACGCCTTAGCGGTATGATTAATAAAAAGAGCAAAATGAGTCTCAGAAATAAATGCACACTATACAAGGTATGCATACGGCCCGCAACGACTTACGCGGCGCCAGTCTTTATTCACACCGATCCGAATACACTTTACCAACTCCAGATTCTGCAAAACGATTTCTGCAGAAGAGCTTCTGGCGCACCCTAGTACGTCCGGAACAATGTTCTTCGTAGAAATCTGGACCTCTCTACAGTCTCCAAATACATGCAAGATATGTCGAAAAAATTCTTCGACATAGCTGCAAATCATCTTAATCTCTTATTACAATCAGCCGTCTCCTACAAGGCACCTCCTCCGTACCATTTTATTAAAACGCCGCGGAATGTTCTATCTATGAGAGTTGATCTGCCCTCTCGTTAATGAGCGTAACGTCCCTGGAGAGTTCATCTGCCCTGTTTTTAGTGAGCGTAACGTTCCTGGAGAGTACGTCTGCACGCTCGTTTCTACAAAATCTAAAATAAAACACACCTTCCTACCCTACGTTACGATCTCAATAATGACGCACCTGTTTATACGAGCCAGCTTGACCGAGTTGAACTCTTAGTTTGACACCTGTGTTGAAATTTGACTTGCTTAATTGAACTTATATCTCCACAAGATTTTGGATAATAACGTCATTTTATCGTTTAAATTAATAATTATCTCTAGACCTATATATTTCCCATTTTATTATTCTAAATATTTATTACACAGTTGAGGTGATTGTTGATATATACTGTAGAGGTATTTCAGTAAGCCTACTTTTGTGAATTAATCATTTAAACCATAAGCGAATATAATCTAACTCCAGACTAACCGAAATACTCTACATTTCGCTTTTTATTCAGATAGACATCGCTATTCGTCACGCTGAGAACCGATTTTGTCACTCAATTTGTCACCCTTTTTGTATTTGTCAGGAAGTTTTATGATCGACAGCGGAATTTAATAATATTTTTGTTCTGCATATGAATTTTCTACCAATAATCATCGGTGAATTGTTCATTATATTTACTTTTCTGTTACTGCTACAACTGCTCTCGCTTAAATTTCTTATAAGTTACTTTACAAGTTACAAAATACGTTCTTCAAAAGTTAATTTGGTCACAACTAACTAAAATAACTATTAACTAAACGACATACCACCGCAAATGCAGGAACAAAGTTTATAAAAACGTTTTACATAAATTGATTATAAAAACTTCAAAATATTTAATATATAATTAGTTACTTGTTTTAAAATCGCAAGGTTATGTCTATCAAAATATTGCGATTTTGATATGAGCAGTAAATCTATAGAAAAATTAAGTATGATGCGCATGTATCCGCAGTGAATAAAGACTATTATAACAATGATTAATGCTCTTTGGTTTTCACATTCGTTCCTCACATTCACCCTCCATATTTTCTCCATTAAATATGACATTCCCACTCAAGAGGCTGGCAACGCACTGGTGACTCTTCTACACATGCAAATGTCCATGAGAGCAATGACCACCGACTCTGTGGTGGTTTGCAAGCTCGTTTATCTCTCGAACCTACTACAAAAAGAATAATAATATGTTAATAAAAGTTTCAACGGATGTTATTGAAAAGTTAATTTAAGCACACCTAACCAAAATTACTATTAGGTACGCTGCTAATGTAGAAATAATATTTATAATTATACTTTTTCCAAAATTAAATATAATCTTTTTCTCTGTATATCTCCCAATCAGGAAAGAACGAGCTGCTTTTGAATTATGGCGGCTTTGACGGTTAACATGTAGCAAAGGCGTATAAAATTGCATCGCAAATTTCTTAAAGCATAAAGCTCAGTTTTTATATATCTTTTATTCGGAACAATATTACAAAACTTGTCGTCCATTGCCACACATTAATATGGTTGCAACCCCTTGCCAGATACCTTTAAACTTTAATAAATTATAATCATACTTACATTATAGTATGAGAGGTGTTACCTGGGGAACTATTAAAAGATGTTACCTCAGTAACCAGCCAGTTTAATAGTTATTACATGTTGTCAGTCACACTGAAAGTCTGCTGTAGGAGTGAGCGCGAGGAAATATATATAGTTACAAAATACGCTATCAAGCTAACAAAAGAACTACAAAATAATTCCCCTAAAAAATGTCCGAGAATAAAATTGTCTCACCATAAGCCACCCGCCACGCGGCGTCGGCACTGTTAGTCTTTGTTTACACTTTATTTTAAATAGATTTATTATATGGGGTAAAATTTAAGACAGGCAATAAAACTTGATTAATTGACAAGTTTACTACTTATATGTTCTGAATGATTTAAGTACCTTCTGAACGGTCAGTCGGCAGATATAAATAGTGAAGTGTGGGCGCATAAGAGTATAGTTTTATTTCTGCGATCATTGCGTCCACAAGTCAATTACAACCAGCGACAACTCGTTCGTAGCAATTTATTGAGAATGTATTTCTGAAAATACGACTTATGCTGTTTCAACGTGTTTTCTATAATCCAATCTTCGAACATCTAATAGGGCCATTTCGTAACAATGTGCAAGGGGGTGCGAGTAAAATTGTGCGTTCGATCTATTGCGATGTTTTGCTGTGCATCATCTGATGTTTATTCCGTATTGTGCATTGAATTATTATACATACAATATACGTTTTACTGTTCGTTTGTGCAATTTATAAAATAAATTTGTTGAAGGATAGGATTTTGTATGATCTGCTAGGTATCGATGCTAAAGCCAAACGCATTCCCTATGGAGGCAAATACCACCAAAACTTTGGTAGTACTCATCTCGTACCCTTCTGATGTTGCGGCCCAGGCGCCATCGGAACGAAGGTGTTTCTAATAATAATCCAGCAGTTGAACCTCGACGCCTCGCATAGGAGAGGATGTAGCTACTTCGTCCGTTTTCTTTTTACTACAGCTCGTCGCGTGAACAATGAAGTATTCACGCGAATATTTAAACTGCTCGACTGTTAGCTTGTATTAATCACAGAAGTTGCAAAAAACGTGATCCAGGTTTGATTGATTGTTATGAATGTTTTTTTGTAAAAAAAAAAGTGATGGAAACATAGTATTGTTTTTGGAGAAGACATTACAGAATGTCAAACTGTTTTGAAAGTCAGAAAAGAAAATAACTCCAAACATAAAGTCATCATTTTGCCCAATGAATATAGAGACAGTGGTTATTATCGGGAATGCTGTGTAGTATTCACAGAATTTATAGCTAAATAGTTTAACTTCTGAACCTTTAAGTTTAAAAAATAATAGTAAAGGAAAATTCAATCAATGTACTTATAGACAACTATAGATTAGTCACGCCTGAGTTAACCACGGAATCATCTCATTTACAATTTTTAGCTCTGTAGATAAAAGAAGATAGAAAATTCTGTAATTTTTCAACAACATCACAATCAACTTTAATTCTATAGAACCGCAACCTTCAACTTCTGAAGGAACATCTAATTTATAGTCCATTTACCTACAAAATTTTCAACAACATCACAACCAAATTCAGTTCCTGAATCAATAGAACTGTAATCTACAAGTTTTCAAGAAAATGTTGTCATTTTTGACCCTGACATTAGTAGCAATAACGATTCAACTCAAAATGCAAATGTTCTGACCGAAAATTATGCTAGTATTAACGACTATCAAAATCATTTATGTATTTCGTAATAAAAAAGCATTAATCACAATTACAAAAAGCTTCTATTTCATGCAACTGATATAATTTAAATACTAGCCAATATTGAAGGTCAAAAAGAGTATTATGAATCGTTAAATAAATTGGAATATTTTTTGTTAAGAAAATACATATCATACAGAATGTCAAGTCAATTTTAATAATAGCGTATCTTTATCAAAAAAAAAAAACAAACATTCAGTAAAATTAACTGACGTCATCATCGAGAATACCACGAAATAGTTCCCAATGAAATTAATAACATCATTTTGGAAGACGTAATAAAGAAAGCGCCCTGTTGTTTAGATATACCAATAAATCAAGTACAAAGTTACATTAGGTATATATTATTTCATTTGATTTCTTACTATCTAAATAATTGTTCCTCCCTATACAAAACAATATTTTTTATAAAATATCGAGGTGTAAATTAGAGTAAATTTAAATAAAAAACCCATAAAACTCAAAAAAAGGTTATTGATTAATTTATTAGATTTTTGTTTTATTGATATGAAAATTAGACCGAATATTTTTATTTAAATTTATTTCATTCATATATTTCATTCATAAATAGTTTTATACAATGAAATTTTCCGATATATCCAAAAAACACAGTTCACATAATACTGAGTAAATGAAAGACGCCCAGTGACAGATCACATAGACCGAACGCACTATTTCATTCGTACCCGCTTGCGCATATGTTGATTGCTTCGCGCTCGACCCTACGCCAGACGTTGTCGTGTGTCTGGCACGATGCAAGGACTAACAAAACTATCTGACTAAAGAGAAAACATTTTTCTATAGTTCCTCAAATAACGTATAAAAATTTCAACTTTTAATGTAAGTATAATTACAATTTATTATAGTTAATGGGTGTCTGGAAAAGATTGTCCCTATTTTAAGTACTTGGTAAGAGACAACTGACTTCTTGTTGTGAATAAAATATATTAAAACTCAGCTTCATACTTTAATAAAATTGAGGTGCAGTTTTATACACTTTTCCTTTTTTTTTTACCTGCTACAGGTGCGATGATCCAAACTTCACAGTCGGAGATCATTCTTATCTGTGTTGGGGACATACACAAAGAAATTTTCAACTTTTATAAAATGACAAAAGTCTGACCTACGAGGAATCTTGGGCTATTATTTCAATCAAAATATTGTGATTTGGAAATGAACCGCAGACTGAATTGGAAAAATTTAGCTTAACACATGTGTACACTATGAGATGTTATATGAATAACAGCTACGATTAAAGTAATTATTGTAATGATATATAACTGCAGCAGAAATATTCACTATTTAATGTATTTTACAATAGAAATAAAAAATATGCTGTTATGGTTCCGCATTCGTGATGAGTTAATATTTATGAAAGCGCCCAGAATAAAATTCCTTCTGTTCTGTTGAAAATCATTAACTTATTTTTTTTATTTAATTCACATTCACTCGATACCGTAACTGAAACAATACTAGAAACAATTCGTCATCACGAAGCAGGATTTTTCTCATAATTTTATAGGGACCACAGACGTCCGCTTAGCACGACTTTTACATAACTTCCCTAGCATCATCATCCATCGCTCGTTTCATGAAAGACTTTGGTTTTGATTTGTTGTATAAGAAGTATTAGTGTACTTAAAACGACTCTGCATTCTATTTGGTTCTAATAAAACAGTCGGTTGGTATCACTTTGGCGTTGGTTCTTATTCCTTACAATTTAAATCATTTAGAGGATTTTGTGTGAAATTTCTGCAAATCTTTTTTTCTATACAAAGAAGTTAGTCTTAAATGATATGTTCTCTCAATATACTTTTATTGTTTTTAAAGGATATAATGTCGGCCTCCACGTGTATTGGTGTTAGTGTTTTATGTATCGTTCAGACTTAGGGATCCTAAGTCTTGTTGAGTCGGCATTGAATCATCATCATCTTATGTCGAAGTGCCAGCGGCTTCGGTGGCGTTAATTTTTCTCATTATACTTCGCATTTCGTCTCAATGATCTGATCGGCATACCTGTCACGTTTTTGTTCGTGTTTAATGATTTCTTAAATATCCTTTTGTTTTTCGAACCGCAATGATTTCGAACTTTCATATAATAATCCAAAAAAAAAATACTTCTATTTTTCCTTTAGGAAACGTTTATTGTTTGCTACATCTTCCCTTTGGTTGCTTATTTAATTTTCTTTTATATTTCTATACTAACAGACCCCCGAAGAGCAAAATCTGTTACCGTAAAAGAACCGAACTTTAAATAATATAATTATAAGCTGGACATCCTTAAACAAAAATGTTGACCTCAGGCGTCGCTAACTGTTTCCTAATCATGTTTCAACATATCACACAGGATTTAGCAACTTCTAACCTATAAGTAACATGTTCTAGATCACGATGCTATCCGCATCGTCGACCAAATTCAATACTCAAATCAAGTCTTTGTTGTCTAAGTCTCAAGTCTGACCGATCAGTCGCTCGACTGACCGTGGACGAGAAAAAGGTGCAGCGGCGCTGGTTTCCGCGCACGGTGGAAGTCTTCGACGAACAACGGCACAGACTTGAGACTTGGCGTACGGGCGCTGCTTATCGTTGCTCGACTGACCGTGGACGAGAAAAAGATGCAGCGGCGCTGATTTCCGCGCACGGTGAAAGTCTTCGACGAACAACGGCACAGACTTGAGACTTGGCGTACGGGCGCTGCTTATCGTTGCTCGACTGACCGTGGACGAGAAAAAGGTGCAGCGGCGCTGGTTTCCGCGCACGGTGGAAGTCTTCGAACAAGAACGGCACAGACTTGAGACTTGGCGTACGGGCGCTGCTTATCATCGCTCGACTGACTTAGACTCAAATACTCAAGTCTTTGAGAAAGCAAAATAACTACAAACAAATTGAAATCGGTCTTAGATATGTGGCGATGACGGTCCGGCGACTCCTGCCGACGTTAAAATACAACACACATTCACGAGCTGGATGAGTTAGGGAGCATCCATTAGGCGCTTGAAGGGGGG
The DNA here is from genome assembly GCA_005406025.1 of Eumeta japonica. Lineage (NCBI taxonomy): Eukaryota > Metazoa > Arthropoda > Insecta > Lepidoptera > Psychidae > Eumeta > Eumeta japonica. The sequence continues at coordinate 266,617 of BGZK01000723.1, forward strand.
GGGGGTCAAGTTGAATTTCACCTAATCTTACGTCGGTGGAGGGGACTTGATAAATATCACATAATTTTTTTTCACGAGAAACTGTGCAAAATTGAAAGAAAACAGGATAAAATTTTACATGATTTTCTACTAAAATAAGGTTAAATACTTAAGAATTTTGATAAATCTCACGTTAGATTAAGAGAGAGGGGCTTAAGCCAAATTTCACCAAGGGGGAGAGGTCAAAAAATCACCAAAATCGCGTAATTAATGGATGCCCCCTTACCACTCTTATTCATAACAATTACATTTACCTCGAGCACTCTGATTGCTTTGCACATAAGTGTCTGCACTGATCAGCACCGGCGCCTGAACACGATATGGCGTGGGATAGATATGGCACTGACGAGAAGTACAAAATCTAGATACTATACCAGCAAAGAAAAAACATAAAAGATCCAAGCTTTTGCAGTGCTAATCACAGTTCAAACGCTATCGTATTTTTAACTGGACGACTTTACAAGAAAGATGTGACGTTCTCGACTCGGGGCTGCTGTTCGACCTAGTCCGTGGCCGCTTGTGCTGGCCCGAACTCCTCGCAGGTGTTCGCTATCTGCTCCCATAACACGCACTGGACATACACCACTTTACATTACCACTTTTCATTTGTCTAAGTATGGTAAATATACTCTTCTCTCTATAATGTTATTTTCTAAAAATTCAAAACCTGGATTAGTTTTAGGCTTAAAGAATATATTCAAAAATAAAATTTATTCAACCATATTGGAGGACAATACCAATGAAATAATGTATATTGAAAACGAACACACTCCTTTACTCTCTTTTTATATTTCTCATTTGTTTTCTTTCAACAAATATAAGCTTCTGACAGAGATCGAGCTTAACTGCAATTGTACATGTGGCGAGTGTATAACCTTTTATACCTAAAATAAGTACATATATATACAGGAATGTGTATGTGTATATATAGGCCATATATGTGTATTACTATATATGTGTGTGTACTGATCTGTATATACTCTGTACAGTATTATTGCTTATATATTTTTATACAGTACCTATTGTTTAAACATGATTTCGTCTTTTCTCAGGGACTTAGATACTTGACTAACCAGAGGTTCATCTGTGATTTGCTCTAAAAATTGTAATTGCATTTGTTGTTTTAGTGGAAAATAAGCTGTCGATTTCCCGAACAAATAAATGATAAACTAAAATACGGTAAATAATTATATTTAACCAAAAAATGTATAAATAATTACTAAAACAGCGAACACCTCTCGCTCTTGATTTGAATCATTTTAGGGAAACTAAATTAGCTAACGACCAATCAGCAAACAATAGCTCTATTATACTGTACCGCAGTACCATCGCTGCTGTCGGCCGTGTTGGAACAATACATTAATATGGATACAAAATCAAATGTAGGCATTTGTGTCATCTTTACGGTAATCGGCAGTATTTTGTGTGTAAGTGAAACGAAAAAACATTTCAGTATAATTTGTGTCCATTTCTTCGTTTTGTACAGGAAAGTATCTTACATGATGTGCTTAAATTGTTTGTACGTGGGTAATTATAAAATATACATTACATATTTTTTTCGAACATCGAGTCTTTTCATCATTAAATGATTATTTAGCAATATAAAAGTTTTTCGATAATATTACGATCTATCACAACCAGAGTTTAAAAATAAAATAAAAAAAAAAGGAATAATAAACCAAAAAACAATAGACAACAACAAAACAATCAGAAAGAGTACATTACCTTGAAACGAAACCCACAACAAAACCGCAAGAAATCTTTCCACTTTATCGCACTCGGCTGTGTGACGCACTGGTCACTTAAAGAGCACTGAGGGCGGGTTTTAATCTGAGTTTTCAGCTTTTTCAAATACGCAAATAAAACGGTTAATTGACGATACTGGTTTATTATATACAGCTATTTATATTATATATATACAGCTATTATATTTATATATATACAGCTACTTCTTAAGCATATGGTAATTTGAATTAAGAGAAAGCTGTTGATACTCAACCAAAATCCGTTTTGCAAATATAAAAACGAAATGATCTATGAATGTGTTTAAGTTCAGAGCTAGTGTAAGATCTCACTTAAAGACAAACAACGTTCTATCAGTATTCGTATGATGTACGTACGCAAAAAATTAACAAACATTATTTTCTCTAAACTAAGCGACTGCTACAGTATCGCTACAAGGTAATTACACATGCTCACCATTTCCTGATTAAAGCTGTCAATTCTTGAGAACTTATTTGTGGACGACAGTATTCGTATCTATAAGAAAATTTGAATGAAAATATATATTGAAATATTAAACAATTAGAAAAATGTTATCAAAACCAATCTCATGATCAAGGGCTATCCTTTCTGTAAATATTTGAATGGCAATAATGCTTAGGTATCAATATAATGGATATGAAAAAAATAAACCGGAAGGCGCTTCTTGCCGATTATTGTTTTTCTTACATTTCGGAACTGGAGGTAAACAAACAAATTAGTTTTAATTTACTCTTGGAAAGTATGTAAACATCTGACATTAAATAAATGTATTTCACTCTTTCCTGTTTCTTTACTTCTTTTTCATTTTCTCTCTCTCTCTCTGTTCCATTCTTTCTTTCGATCTATATTTCTGACTCCCAACGGCCAATCACCAGTATAAATACTCACAGCCTTTTCGTCTTTAGCTATTCGTCATCTTATAATCGCCAGAGTTATTAATACTTCATCTCCATCGCACACCAAATTATAAATGAGCCTTTTTCTTACAATACAATAAATCAACCAGAGGCAACACTGGTAGGGAGAACAAATGTTTTGATTATCCAACAAAGTAATATTGAACATACATTATGAATATCGAATTAACGAGTACAATGCAACTGCAGTAAAATTAAAATTTGCAGAAGTGCATGGCCATCTTGTCCGCAATTTAAAAGGATGACATGTACGTCGTGATTTACCAGTTTCAGAACAATTTCTATTGGGTATTGTAGCAACTATTGAAATATTATGTGGAATTTAATGCAATGAATGTTTGTATTCAATAATTGAAGAATATGTTTCGAATGTAATAATAAATAATATCCTACACGATAATAGTAAAATGGTGAAATTATTCAATCCAATCCTTGTCTGCACATTTCCCTCTCTTAATTGGGCAATTTTCTCATTATGGGTTTTTCTTCGTAGTTTTTGTTGTTACAATGTCAATTTCGACCGGTCCTAAAGACAGTAATTTAGACTAAAATCACTCCCTCTCTTATGATCATGAACAGCTTTCTAACTGTGGAAACTCAAAAGCAATGCTAAGAAGAAAGTAATATAGTTTGAGCGATTATGTAATAAATATGGAAGACAATGCACAGGATTTGTTACATTACTTAAGAGCAGACGTTATCTTATGAACCAAAAGAGAAGTGCGACGAATAAAATAAATAAAGTTTTCAGCAGTAATAGTAGTAAAATAATTAATTTTTGATTGCAATACCTTGCACTATTGTATCATGCGTTGTACATATGTGCATTGTATTATATACAATTCGATAAATTAAAATTATTACAAAATTACTTAAATGCACTATACGGACACGATCGCTTATAACTCACATATATCTATCTATACAATCTGTGTGAGCCTATATTTACATTTACGTATTACATTTGACAAATTTATATGTACATAATTCAAACACAATAACTTAAACTATTTATGATGTCGTCGTCTGTAACAGTTTCTTTGCAACGACACTACTCGCAACCTAGTATCATTGCAAAGTTCCGGTGGATTTAAATTACGGAGTAGTATGATGGGCTCGCTAATCTTAAGTTCTAGTTTGTGTAGAGGTAGACCAGACACAATTATACTGTTTAAAAATTCTGATGGGTAATTAACTACTTCATCCGGATTGTAAACTATATTGATGGAAAGGTACCTTTGTGATTCATCAGATTACTTATCTAAAATGCGCTGATTAAGCGCATTAACCTGATCGTTCGTAAGGGCTAAAATTGATCTTTCACACAACCACAAATCTTCTTGGATAGTGAGATTGTGAATATCATCATAAATACTATGTATTAAAATTTCAGTGTTCGCCACAACCTGACAAAGATTTTAAACATCGAATGTGCGTTTATCCCCCCAGGAAGAAAGGTTGACGCTATGCCGGACGATGCGACTGCTATGGCAATCTTATTTTCTGCACATATTTTGACCAGCAAAAGATTAATCAAAAATGTTTTGCCGGTACAACCTGGAGCGTCTAAAAAATACACCTCACCAGCGTTTTCATTTACCTTATCAATGAGCAGACAGTAAATTTGATTTTGTTTGTCATTCAATTGTGGTTCATTATGATTTATAGTATTTTAAAGTTCAACTGGGTCAAAATTTATATGTTCAATATAATCCCAGTTAAAATTTTCACCAATTCCATCGGTCGCTTGTGGAAATGGTTAACCATAATGAGGAAGAGAATTGTCGCTTATCGAAAGAAAAACATCTTGTAATGCAAACAAAGATCTATTTGTAAATATGTCTAAATGAGCTTTTATGTCTGCATCCGGGTAATGCCGTTGGAAGTCTCTTACATAATCATCCGTAAAAAGATTCTTAAACTTGTCCCATAACTCTCTAGGATTAGAGAGATTACAGAAAACTTACATATTGTTGAATAGCTATCCTAATTTAAATGCGGAGCTGCTTATACTGACATCTGTTAAAGTGTCGCTCCGGTGATTATCGCCTTCTAGTAAGACAAGAGCAAGACATGCTGCTTAATATGTAGGGCGTAAAATCCCATTCACCCTTTTGAAACTTTCGAAAGAAATTAGTCCCTTGACAAATATTAATAATAACCTTAGATAATAACATTCTCGATTATTGGGATGAATTGTATAGATTCTCCCAAGTGCATGCTCGTGAGATATGCCGTGACGACCCTCTATAGGAGTAACTCGACGTTGCCGTTGGAATGTTCCAATTTGTATATTAAATGTGTAATAACTTGGTATTTTTTCGTACAATAAAGAGGCTGTGAATTCGTCATTATTGCACAGATCGAAAAATGCCATCAATGTCGTGTTTCTCGGAATTTCTCCCACTCTACAGACATTACTTGGATCAAAATAAATTCTCTGACCATTTTCTAAGTGGATATCTATATGTGTTACTGCAGGAAAATGTTCGTGAATTAAAAAGGTTAACATGCGCCAGATTGCCTTGGAAGTAGGGGTGTGCGAATAGCGTTCGAATCGAATCGAATCGAATAATACTATTCGATTCGAAATTCGAATCGAATAATTCGGATTTTCGAATTATTCGAAACTTTCCGAATAATTCGAAAATTTTTGAATTATTCGAAAATTTTCGAATTATTCGATTCGAATCGAATAATTCGAAATTTTTGAATAGTTAGCAAATTGCTTCAATATCACTGGATTTTCTATTCTTTAATACTTTAATTACATGACATCGTGTATCAACAATTTAAGGCAATATCAAAATAATTAATTCAATCTGTTTCGATCTTAATATTTATTCAGAGTCAGTTATAATAAAATCATATTAGTAAATTCTAATATGATTTTAATTATAATTTTAATTAAACTTCCATGTCAATATTAATCAAATTTCAATTCAAATTTGAATAATTATAATTTTGCCCTTAGAAAAAATGGGTGCGTGTACTTATGTACGCGAGAAGTTATACTTTTTGGCATCATTAAAAATAGTTTTAATTGCATGCAAATAATTAATTACAATAAAATAATAGAAGGATTGGAAAAGGATAATCAACAAAGTTCAGTTTAAATTTGAAAAATTAAATAAAATATTATGGATAATAACATTTCCATTAATTATTTGGTGGCGCGAAGAAAAAATCGGTATCCACGATTATCTCTGATGGCGAGAAGATATCTAGGATTCCGTGTACATCTGCCGAGAGTGAAAGATTATTTTCCACTGCTGATGATATTGTCTCAGATAAAAGGACGTCATTATCACCGGATTCGGTATCCTATTTATTATTTTGAATAAAAATTTGTAATCATTCTTTAAATAAACTGTATATTTAGAGTTAATTTTGAATTTTTTTATTCATTATGTACAAACAATGAAATCAAAAATTCGCGAGTATTATAGAAATTCGAATTATTTAAAAGAAGTTCGAATTATTCGAAAAAAATTCGAATTATTCGAAATTTTTCGAATTGTTCGAAAATAATTCGAATTATTCGAAATTTCCCGAATAATTCGAAAAATTTTGAATAATTCGAAAATTCGAATTATTCGATTCGAGTTTTGAATCGAATATTGATATTCGATTCGAGACGAATTATTCGTAAATTCGAATTATTCGCACACCCCTACTTGGAAGTACTTCCATTTTGATATGACGTCGCTTCATCGTTAGCATTCTATACACCAAATATCGCCAAGTCTGAACCTTCATTGATATACTTATGAATATGTTTTATGGATTTACTACTACAGAGTTCAACGTTGATATGTGCTCTAAAAGTGCGCGACAGTACTGGTGAAAATAGAACAATCCAGTGATTGTCGATATCGATAGAATTAGTTCCTGATCGGATTGTCTTTCTTATACCACAATTTTCAAGTGAACTACGTCTTTAAAATGAATAACCATCCTCACCTGTAAGAGTATCTGTGGTAAAAGATTTAGGAAATCTTTTACTACAGATACCGCTTTTCATACCTTGCACCATGTGGGTTTTCACAACATCAAATAGCTCTGGATCAACTTCTTGATCTGGCAATTCTGCTCGAAAAACATCACTGATATGCTCAACTCTTACTTTCGGTTCTAACCATATCAAAATGTGAGTATAGGGCAAACCACGCTTCTGCCATTCTACATTATATATAAAACAGGGAACGCAACCGATCCATTAGTTTTTTTTAAATTTTTGTTTAAAAACTCTTGCTACAACATCATGCCGATCAGGATCCAACTGCTCTGTAAAAAGTTCGTTTGTAATTTCATCCCATTTAATGTTGGGTTGGTCGTGAACGTTATGAAAAGATCGGGACGTATAAATTCCCTAACATAACAAAACGCATCCTGTATGCGTTGGTGCATATATCTAGGTTCTCACGTAAACGATGAAGGTAGAATATCTAACTGGTCCAAGTCCTCTACATTCTAATTCCGATGGATTGCGTCTTGAAGGTGAATATAATTTTCAACTCGAAGTTTCTTTTGATTAGTTTGTATGAAATAAGTCTTTCTATTTTGATTTTAGCATATTGGTCAACTGAGCATTGATTAAATAATTGTTTATAATTATGCAGATGATTGTACTCATTTTCTCTCATCATCAATCGATAACAATACTATTGTATAGCGAATACCTTATTTTGGACATTTGGTTGGTCTGTGTTGGTTTACATTTGATAGACCGCAAAGTTATATCCGTCTTCCTCATTAAAAAACATTAAAGGATACTGCGAAGCATCATACGATCTACGAGTTTCTGAGATTCTCTGCAATCGAATATCGTGTCTACAAAGTATTATATCTCATTTATCACAATATTGATTCACCAATAGCACAGATACTTCGTTTGTTATCGGCTCATTATGGCGACCTGGCTACTCTACTGAAGGTCTTCGATCAGCATTTATAACTATTTTATAGTCAATTTTGTTTGAATTTGGTGCGAATAATTGAAGAGCAGTTTTGAAATCATAAATGTAACTGTTATTTTCAATAACCATATTTTGCAAGCTTTCTTCTAACATAGAATTTAGATTTGGAAAACATTGTAACCTCGCGTGCCTTTGTAATACATAATCGCTAATGAAATAAAATAGTAAAAATGATTCTCTTGCATGTACCGGTAGAAGGGAACCAATCAAATGATATACCTGCCCCTGTATTTTAGTGTTGGCGTATAATTCTCTTCGTGTATTTCTTTCTCTAATATTATTTAGGAAATGTTCGCTACATAACAAAGACTTAAGCGGTTCAGATAACTGTTGAATAGAGTTCAAGCGCACTTTTAAAGACGAACAACAAATGCCTTTTGACTCATCTTTCCACCTTAAAGTTTTACAATAGTTGCGACGTACATTAACAGTGTCTATCTCAAACGGAGCAGAATAGTTTATTTGGGCATCGTATTGAATTCAATGTTATGTCTTTCTTACCATGTAATATTATGTCTATTAGTTCTTCTTATTTAGGCATTATTTAGTGGTTGTCGTCGGTTTATTTTACTTTCAATATCGCGCAGAGCACTTGTCGTTTGTCTGGCAGCATCCAGAAGCTTATCTCGATCAAAATTCGTTTTTGACTGACCAATGATACTCACACTTTCATGGAGCTAAGATAAGTGCTCGATTCTTTGTCCTTGGGACTCATGATATCGATCGCCTTGTTCTGTAACACGAATGTCATGCTGTTCCCGACTTACCAATTCAATTTGATTTTGGTGATGACGACGATCATTCTCTAATGTTCGCTCTCTACAATCAGATAATTCTAGGCTTCACGAGATAACGTGTCGAATACGATCATCTTCTAAGCGCTCCTCCATTGGATCGATTGATTCTAAGCTTCGCGAAATAGCGTGTTAAATACGATCGTTTTTTAGATGCTGGTCTCTAGATTCTAAAGATTCTTGAGTCCTTATCAATGAATGATGCATTCTATCTAATTGCAATCATTTGTCTCTCTCAGAACTACTCTCATTCGACCTAGACATGGACATCCGTTATCTATAATTTGTAAGACGACTTTCCCTATCTTGTTTAGATTCATTTTCACGTTACAATCTTCGGCTTTTGACCTTTCTCGTGTTTTTAGAAAGATTTTACTTGTTTTAGGCATAACTAATAGGTGTGCACTTTTCTATTTAAAAATATTTATTTTAAAAAAAACAACTATCTACGTTACTAACTAAATAAAATAACGTATAAATAATCTATCAATTTCAATGTAAATCGAAATACTGAACACGAATGTACTGTACAAAATTACAAAATATATTTTCATGAAAGAAAACATTAAACATTAATTTATAATTATTACTTAAAGATAAAATAGGAAAGCATTAAAAATGTAACAAAATATTTTGAATTAAGATGAACGGATCGGTGGGATTATAAAAGATACCTAATCATACAAAAAAAGTATTGTATGAATTCAAAAAAACACTTTTTAAAGATAATCTTTGATACAATCTTTCACAATTAGAGAAAGAAAAACCCTAACTTAAAAGTAACTGCCCACGAACTTAACTAAAAAATAACCTAGAAGTAATTTATCACTTTCAAAGTAGATAAATCAAAAACTAAGTAAAAAAATTTTAACTGCTAGAAAACAGTGAACGTGTAACGGAACAATTTGAATTAAGAAGAACAAAACAGTGGAAAAGTAAAAGATACCTAATCAAACAAAAAAGTATTATAAGTGCTGGAAATCAATTTTTAAACGAAGTCGTTGAGACACAACTGTTAGCAATAGCCCGCTCGCGAGTTCTGAGCGCGCGCGACAGGCAGCCTTTGTGACGTGACTGCCCAGCGGCGGCATGCGCGTGGTACTGGACAGTACTTGGACCTCGCAAGATTATTTTATAATTTTATTTAATATATTGATTATGTACCTAAATGAACAGAATAAAATTGCCATCAACAAAGTAATAATTTATATGTATTACGTACTTCGTCCGCGCGGAATAGTTACTTTTAAATTATTTATTTATATTATCAAAAATAAATAAAATTGCTAAAATAAAAGATGCATAAGTTACTTCTTATTACATCAGCTATCTACCAGTGAAAGTCCCGTCAAAATCGGTCGAGCCGTTTTAGAGATTAGCCGGAACAAACGGACAGATAGACAGACAATAATTGTAAAAATGTTATTTTGGTATATGTACCGTGTATACATCCATATGCATTTAGTAAAAAGCGGTTATTTTAATATTACAAACAGACACTCCAATTTTATTTATTTGTATAGATTTGTTGTGAAAAAATAATATAAGAAAAAAAATTTGGTTGGTTATCCTTAAAACTTCCCGCTATTATATACACTCGATGTGTTTTCGAGCTGCTCGAGTTCAAAAAATGTAATTTTTTTTGAGCTTTTTGAGTTCAAAACCTTGAAAGAAGTTTGATCCTGCAGATCATTCCTGAAACCTCCTGCTTATGTCAAACTCAACCTTTAACCGTGCAAAAAAATACTTACGCGTAGCAGTAAAATATTGACGTCTTCGATCGACCAAAGACTTCAATCGATTGTATCCTTTTTTCAAGCCTTTTGAACTTAAAATTGTAGTTTCCCTTCTATACGATTCTACGATGCCCTTCTATGAAACTCCCGATAGAGTCATTTCGTAACATTATAATAAGCAACAAAAAGACTCGTTGCTAAGTATAATGTATTTGTTATATTTATAAGTTGTTTTTGCGGTTTGCAATCAACAGATATTTTATTGGACATGGAATTCACCAGTGAGTTCTAAAAATCTAGCAACAAAATGAAAATATACAATAAGGAACAAAAAATACTCTTATTAAAACACAATGGACAAGAACGAATAAGAATCACACCCTGAGTGTTTCGAATAAACTTAATAATGTATACAGATATTCCATCTATTAAGACCCTCGACGAATTTGTCTGTTTTTGATACTAATAATGGCGAGGTATTGATCACAGGAATCCCAAAACTTTTTCTTTTATTTTCTAAATATATTCTAATTTTTTGAATACCTTCAAATTTTTGTTATAGCATAATCGAGTGTAGCAAACGAGCAAACAAGCCATTAGGTAGTAGACAGTCAGCGCTACCTATGGACACTTGTAACCTCAGAAGAGTCACAAATGCGTTGCCGGTCTCCTGGGAAGGAATAGGATATCTAATGGAGAGAGATCGGGATATTGAAAGAGAGAGAGGGAGAGAGGGCCAACGGAACTCTCACTTAATAGACGAAATGTAACTGCAAAAGCTGATACGTCAAGTTTCCATTTTTTACTGCAGCCAAGTTGGCTACAGTATGGCTCTTCAACATAACTTTTAGAAATATTAAATTTTTATAGTAGGAGTTTGTGTTCTCTCGTACATTGGTTGACATCATGATCCATATCCAAGTGCAAGAGAAGTATCAAAAGAACAAAAAAAAATTTACATGTGGTAGACCTATGAAATAAAAATTTTCCGATTTGTAAGCTTTATTTGTGTTGTAAGATCTAATTTTTGTCAAATTTCATAATTCCTAGTCAATAAAAAGTACTCTTTATAAGTTTTTATTCACTTACCAATGTCCAAAATTAAGGCATAAGTGGCCGTAGTTTTGATTGAGTTTATTTTAAATAGAAATTTGATTTTTACACCTCTAAGGGGCCACAAATCTAAGTATTATATTATTTTCAAGTTGACACCTCCACATGTTCCCGAAAAACGGGTCTTTTACAAGGAAACCGACAGACAAAGACTCTTTTAAAAACATTTTATTCGTAGGTATGGTAAAAGTTACTCAATAATTCCAAAAGATGTAAAAAATACATAAACTTTAGAATAGTAAATGTAATTTGAAAATTAAAACAATCACTACAAATTTACTTTACATTCAGTCCATATTCTATCGTATTCTGTGTCACTGCCGCTGTAAGCAAGAGAGACATATAATGTTGTCATGGTTAATCGTCCATCAGTCACAAGTTTGTCCATTAAATTCATAAGTCCCTGTTCTCGCCGGTGTTGGTTCGTAATGCGAAGTCAAGCATCCAGTTTCGGGCGCGCACGCATTAGTTTATTAAGGAATTTCGTGTACACGCCTCCTTTCGGTGCTAAATAGACTTAATAAATTAAATGAAATAAATTAAAAAATACGTATTTTTAAATTCTATTCTATTTTTTTTAATATGTAGCTAATTACAGTACAAATTTCCCTAATTTTGAAATAACTCCCAACTCCACTTTACATTCAGTTTCATATTCATTCAAGTCGGGAAAAAAGTTTTTACATGTTTTATATTCAAATTCAAGATAATTTTTCATATTATTTTATTAACATCTAATTAATTTTAATTTTATTAATAACTAAATGTTAAGAAATTCTGAAGAAACCGAAACAGATGAAAATCTGAGTCAGAGCTTAACGGTAGATGCATTAACACTTCACAATAAAACTTTGTCAATATTTGCTAAGAGGCTAAAGACGTGTGTAGTTAAATTAAATCAAATCAAAAATAGTTTTATTTCGTAGGTAATAGAAATTACACTTGAAATACTTCTTAAACCACTGTTTTCGACATTAACATTACCACCCATTCCAATAGCAGAGCAGTTCAATCCCATGGGTTTTTTCATTAAAATATTCAGATACGGTGTAATAACCCTTGCCATATAACTTTCTTTTAACAAAATTTTTAAATTCATTAAATGGACAATTTTCAATTTCAGCTGTGATCTTATTATAAAAAGCGCACACATTGCCCCTTAAATGATATATCAACTTGCTTAGAAGGGTTTTATGAGCAGCAAGATCGTTTCATTTGGTCGATCGGTCTAACGTCCGACTATCATGGTCCAAAACTATACCCTTTCTGTTGATCGATTACGGCCTGTTTTTTTCTACTGCTAGCTTAAATCTCATTAATTGTTGGCGGTAGGGATCCGAATTGTTGGTTTTCCCGGTGGTAAAAGCTCATAACTAATAATGACCTTCCAATCCCACCACACAAATAGCAAGTTACTTACTACAACTTATTGCAAGTTACTCCGGGACATACTAAAATATTTTTCGCGCGCTTTTTCGCAGGTAATTCATTTTTCATCACCCGTGATCAAACTGTTCAAAAATGGTTTATTTTCGTTAGGTTTCTATAGAAAATCTCAAATGAGTACACTATTCATTAGATTTCCTTCAGTTAGCTCGTATGGGACCTAAGTATCGAGCTTTTGAGTATATTTAGCTTTTTTCAAATGAGTCAAAACTGTTTTGTGGTCAATTCCGAACTCTTCATCTTTGACATCAAAATTATCGGACTGAAACGCTTGAACAAGTTTTGTGCGTCTCTTACCGACACTGCATTAAATCCATAAACGTTCCAAATGTTTTCGCGGCTTGTGTCCCATTTTCTCCTTTTCTTGTATTAAAACATCGAAATGTATCGAACTTCTGCGTTACATTCACTCATTTTGGTGGACAGAAAAACAATAGAAAAATGGCAGGCGAGAGTCTTGAACTCAATGATAAAACTGTAGAAAAAGACTGAAAGATAACATTGTTAGCAACAACTCTTAGTTGTTTTTGTTTTTTCTTTCATTTTGTTACTGTATTTCTAGAATTCGTTCATGAATTTCCTACCCACCAAAAATTTATCTACCAATTGAAAAGTGCAAAAAATGAATTTACAGCTTTGCTAAGCGATAAATATTTTTATATTGCTAATTATTATTTTTCATATTTGTTTCTAGGCTTTTAAAACTTGCCGATGAATTTCATACCCAGCAATAAATTATCTACCGATTAGAAACTACAGGAAATAACTTTAAGCAGCATTATATACTTACACTCAGTAACAAAGACTCGTCTTTGTTCATTTTCATTTTGTTGCTGGGCTTCTACAAGCTCCGAAGTTTGTATTCCTCTAATTATTTTCCTCGACTTTTTTAACAATTTGTTCTACATTTGCTAGAAACCAAATAACAACAAATTTTGCCCGTTTCTTCGGCTTCTATTTTTCTATCTTCGGCTTCATATTTTCTACTATCTTACTGTAAAAATAGCAGCGTCTCGGATTTCATGGAACTGAGACTAACAATAAAGGGGGACCTAATTGGCAACAAAATAGCTACAAGGTGCTACGTTTGTTTTAATGGATACTGCTAACTTTTTACTGCCAGGTTCATAGACTTTCCCCCCAAAACTGAGGCAAGTATTGTCTTTAGTTTCGTTTGATAAATATTCATAAAACTAACTGTGTTGTGTATCGTCTAATAAAATTGGTTTTCTATGAAATGTTAAACATTTGTTCATCTTTACAAATTTCCATTAATGTCCCTCCCCGTGAACAGAAAAAAATATTCATTTTTATGCCCATCGGTTGTTATTGCACCACCTAAACTTAAAGTGACACTAGAATTAGAATTGAGTGAAAAACAGACATGGAGATTGGGATAGACATTTATCGACTTCGGAATTGTAAGCGAATCTGGAATCCAAAGATACAGCGTAATATGGATCCAAGGCCGGATCAGGTTGACATTGAAAGCGATGGATCCCCTTTTAAATGGATAAAAGCCAACGCAATAATAACTGGAAAAAACTAAAACAGAGTTACAAATTGATTTCTTTTGTGAGGCAAAACAATCCAACTATTTTTCGTAAACCAGCTAACCGTAAAACGATTTCAATATATATTTTCTTCGATCCAGGTGTTGCAGATTATAGCAGACAAACCAAAACTAATCTACTACAACCCGCGCTATTTTTCGAGCACAAATATAACATCCAGGCGGTACTCCCGCGGCGACGTCTACTATTTAGACATAAACTTCGAGCTGAAGGAGCCGATAGGCAACAACGTCAGTGTAAGTGTTAATACATGCACCTCCATTTTAAAAAGATAAACATAACATTGAAAAATTATTTCGTACGTCTCAAAAGCAGCTATCATGCACGGAATATCTTAATTTAGATTAACAATATTTAACAGTATTAAAGTCAACAGTTTGTACTAAGTTTATGATATAAATTCTCACTATACGCTTACTTGAATTCTGACATTCTTGTAACGTTGTTAGAGTTCCTTAAAACAAAACGCCTCTAACTAATATTACAAACTTTTCGTACAGTTATCACGTGGTTACCGTAAATCACGGTAAGCCAACCTTTCATTCCGTTTCAGGAAAGATCTTCCAGAGTATCAAACGAAAGCAAATCAACGAACGACGATCATAATTAAATTAAAAAAAATAAAAAAGACCAATTCTTTTTATTCGTAATGAGACAAACAGACTCCCATTGAAAGCGTTTATTTCTTTCATGTACTTCGGGTTCTGTCGCACAGAGCGTGTTCGTGCTGTACGAGTACCGGGACCACACCTACCGCCAGACGTTCCTAGAGCTCGGCTTCCGATTCTGCGATTTGCTTCTGAAAAACAAACTTTTCGGCAAACCGCTGCGCAAGGCTGGAATACGAAACTGCCCAATGGCACCGGTTAGATTACTTCTCAGTACAAGGAGAGCAAATTATTGAAGTAACATTCAAACAAAATATTTGTGTTGTCAAGGCGATGATAGCATCTATACAAGAGTCCAGTAGGTGACGTTTTAAACAAGTTATCAACAAATTCAATACTTATTGGCTAAAATGGCTCTTATATGAAAAAAGAAACTGAGTGATTGACTAAAAATAACTCACGTAAGTGTAAATAAAAGAAGAAACTAACTGATCGACATATCTTGAATTCAAAAGATATCTTGAAGTCAAAACATCCGATATAAGATTTGCACTCGGCACTTGTGCACAAGATTTACTTTTAACGTGTAGGCAAACACTTAGAATGCTTTTTTTTAATTTCCACCTTAAGAGCGTAAATGAAAGAGGGTAAATTTGTGTAGAAGTACCTTCAATTTTGAAGTTAGTAATATGAAAATTGGTATATGAATTATCTTGTCACATATATAAATATATATATTATAAAGTTTTTATATATTCCGAAATTTTTAATATACCTAAATAAAGGGATACATTTGTCTTTAAGTGAATAGGACATTATGTTTTGAACATAAAATTTCCTTTCTAGACTCATAGTTAAGTTCAAAAATATTTTACTAACCACCAACGATACCAACTCAAAACTCCTTATTCTGTTCAATTCGCCAGGGCGCCTACAACCTCGTGAACATGACAGCGGCGATGGAGGACGTGCCGGACGCTTGGGCGGTGTACCCCAAGGGGCGCGTTTACGTCAACCTCACGATGGTGGAAAGTAGGGAGCTGATATTCAGTTCTTCTGTCGATTATGAACTTAAGAAGGTGACCGAAATATCTCGCGGAAGACGAAAAAACCTGTACTAACAGTCACGGGCCCAATTTTAAAATTTATTTGAATCCGTCTGAATGTATGTTACGTTGTGTCACGTCAAATTTTAATGCACATTACGTTAATTTTTATCACCATATACTTCGTTCAATGACATTTTGTTTGATTCTGTTTGAATGCGCGCAGACCATTTAAATCGTTAAAATTGAAATATATTCAAAATGCTCGCAAATTGTTAAAAATGTCGAAACTGCGGTATATTTATAATTCAAACAAACCAGTCGAATGGTCGACTTACGATATCTTTAAAGTACGTTCAAAGCATTTAAATCGTTACAGCTATAATATATTGAAAGTACGCGCACCCCTTACACTACTCTCGCACGCTACAAAATTCGGTGCATTTACTATAAGATAAATGGCCGTATGCTTCAGTAGTGTATCCTGTTATATCAGAGTTTTCGGCGTCACGGCGTAAGGAGTGTTAAACCAAGTGTTTTAATGTAAGGAGTGTTTTAACAACTATCGAGTTTGAGTGTTAAAACAAATATTTTAATGTAAGCAGTGTTTTAACAAGTGTCGAGTTTCAGCGTTGAAATAAGAGTTTTAACGACTATCGAGTTTGCATATTAAATGTGTTCTCCACATATCTGTTCAAAAATTACTATAATACTGGTGAAAACAAGGCAATGTTAATTTAAATATAATAAACATGAAGTGTCAAGTACTTCAAATCAAGATCAACTATGTTTCTTACTGTCCTTCATTTCAAAATATTTTATAGGACGTTTCATTTTAAAAATGACGACTGTCGCTAACTTCATGTTTAAGTCCTGTTTCGTCTTTTCATTTCAGTTATAGATCTGTCATGTGGATGGTGTATGTAGATCCATACTGCCATTACCCATTGCACCCTACTAACAATAGACGTGTAGAGCGCGTGCGCGGATGACAAATTAATTATTTACAATTTAAATTAAAACGTATAAAGTGTATAATATTACAACAAAAATGATGCACTAATACGACCCTAACAATAAAGAATGCGAATTTTATTCATTCGCCAGTTTCTCATTAAAAGAGATGCTAAAATGCAAATTTTTTACAGGAAAATGAAAAAAAGTATTTGTAAAAAATCTACAGGTGATCTTGACGGAGCTAATGGAGACCTTTCAATTAAGGTCGTTGTCTTCTCAAAATTCTATTGATGAGATGCTGAATCCGCACAAGTACTCGCCATCCGGCGCTCGGCGGCCGCCAATGATGATAAAGTTAAGAGCTATCTTCAGCAAACAATACAATCCCATGACCATCCTTAACAAGATGTGGTAGATCATATAAGTATACTAGGAATAGAAATGGTTCAAGATTTTAACCCTGTGGTACATTTATATTGAGTGCAAATTCTAATGACCTCTTACCATTACCAACAACCTTTTCAATTCTATCACTTAGGCTATACTCCAGAAGTCCTGGGAATCGACCTTTGACGCCATAATTATCTAGTTTTCTGATCAATGTGTCATAATGAACGTAGCCAATTGCCTTGGATAAATCACAGAAAACCCCAATCGCGTCCCGTGAACCTCTCAAGCAATAAAAATCTGCTGAATAAGCTCAACACCGGCTTCAGTTGTTGGGCGACCCTTTGTAATTCCAAACTGTTTAACGTTCATCAAATTATCGTTCTTAAAATACTGCAATAGTTGATTTAAAATAAGCTTTTAAATAATTTTACTGAGCGTCGGTAGCATTGATATTGGTCTGTAGTAAGTTTCTACAGGTCAGATGTACTAGCAAATTGAAATATTAGAATTACTTCCACTTTGCTTCATTAAATCCGGAAACACGCTACAATGAACGCGAGCATTAAAAATCACTACTAAACATTCAGCAATGCTGTCTATTATTGAATCAGTTATTTTTACGGAAAGGCCATCAAGGTCGGCAGTTTTTGCACGCCTCATAAGCGGAGCGTTGAGGTAGTGCTCTACTCTCGCCTTACAAAAATCAAGTGATATTTGAACTAAAAGTGTCTCTTTTTACTTTTTATCCCACTTATATAATAATGTTTACACATGAATATCAAGGAAAAACACTAGTTTCAACACTTATAATATTTTAAAAGACATTTTGCTTTTTAAATTAATGAAAAAGATCTTTAACAAAATTATTTCGTGGACGTC
This sequence comes from Eumeta japonica, assembly GCA_005406025.1. Lineage (NCBI taxonomy): Eukaryota > Metazoa > Arthropoda > Insecta > Lepidoptera > Psychidae > Eumeta > Eumeta japonica. The sequence goes on from BGZK01000723.1 coordinate 284,859, forward strand.
CGTGTGTCTGTATGTGTCCATACTCGCGAGGTCACGATAACTCCCGAAAAACTTAAATGATCTAGTCCATTTTTTTTTCCAAGCACTTTAGTATTATTCTAAAGTAAGTCCTTTTGAAGATCATGGTTTAATTCAACGTAATTTAATTGTAATCAGTATTATAAAAATACGACTGGGTATTTTGTTCGTTGTGTATCTATATGTGTATATATATATAGTATATATAAACTTGGGTCCGTTCACAACACTTGCGTGGTATTTTTGCATGCCTCATAAGTGGAGCGCTGAGGTAATGCTCTACTCTCGCCTTTTAAAAATCGAGCTATTTTTTGAACTTATGTGTGAACGATGTGACGATGTGAACAAAGCTATTTCTAAGGTAGAGAAATGGCTTACTGCAAATAACCTACTCTTAATGAAATGAAAACAAAATGTATTAGATTCTCACTTCCAAATGTAAGACATGGATCCGGAACTATTTCAATACGTAACAAAGAATTAGAGTTTGTTAATGTTACCGTGTCCCTGGGAATTACTTTAGATAACAGGCTTCAATAGGGTCTTCATATAAGTAAGTTGGCGAAAAGGTTTAGCTCTGCCGCTAATGCATGTCAAAAACATAAGAAATTTATCAGACGTCGAAACTGCTAGATTGATTTATTTTGACTGTTTCCACAGTTTGATGTCGTATGACATCTTGCTTTGGGAAGACGCCAACGGTATTCATAGAATTTTCATGCTGCAGAAGCGTGTCGTACGCGCAATTTCCAAGCTCGGACCTCGTATATCTCTTAGAAATAAGTTTAAGGAAATTATAATCTTAACCCTGGCATCACAATTCATTTAAGAAAATTTATTATATGTAAAAGAAAATTTCGAAATGTTTATAAGAAATAGTAGTCGACATAAACTAAATACGAGAAATAAAATAAACTAATTTCACATGTTAGTCGATTAAGTCTTTACTTAGTCGACTAACTACAAATTTATTTAGAGGGCTCTGTATGTGCATATTCAATAAGGTTCCTGTAGATATACAAGATTTACCTCTATATAAATTTAAAAGTATTATTAAACAATCACTCAGTACAAAAGGGTATTATACAATTTCTACATATTTAGAAGACAAATATCCATGGACATGCGCGGCTAGACTTCTTACGGGGCTGTTTCGTTCTTAATGGTTTTGTATTTGTTTTGACTATCTATGAGTAAATTAGAAAAGAGCTACCCTTAAGTTTTTTGCTCGTCCTTCTTGAGGGAAAATTGCCTTCTGAACCAGCGATAAAATGTAAGTTCGCAAAAAATTATGACGCATTTCAAGTGTCATTTAATAACCTATGAAATAATGATATTTTGAATTTGAATTTAGTGTGTGAAGGGATAGACCAAGCACAATTATACCTTTTCAAAAATTCTGTTAGGTAATTAACCACTTCATACGGATTGCAAACTGTATTGATAGAAAGATATGTTTTTAATTCACCAGATAGCTTTTGTAAAATGCGCTGATTAAACGCAGTAACCTGGTCATTCGTAGGAGCTAAACTTGACCTTTCACACAACCACGAATCTTTTTGGATGTTGAGATTTTGAATATCATCATAAAAACTATATATTAAAATTTCAGCGTTCACCACAACCTGATAAAGACCAGTAGGTAATTTTATATCATGAGTACTATTCACTTTCGGACACTTTCCCTCTCCAATATCAAAAAGAATTTAGCTAAATTCAGAATTGGCTGAAATTGCTCTCATGTTTTCTTTTAAACGAAGTATTTTACAATATCTCCAAAGTACTAAACGTTCTAAACAGGCGTTAATTTCATCGGCTCACGTATCCTTAGTCAGAACTGGTAATTATTTGTCTAAAATCTCCGGCAAATAAAAATATGACTTTTCCAAATAATAGATTATTACTTCTTATAACTTGCATCGTCCTATTCACGGCTTCTATAGAAATTTTCTTCGTCATTGTGCATTCGTCCCAAACTACAAATACACAATCTTGTAGTACTTTGGCTTTGAAACTATTTTTGGGTATATTTATGGGTACACTGCAGAGTAAATTGTCCATACGGTCTAAACCTACCGGGATTTTAAACATCGAATGTGCGTTTTTTCTCCAGGAAGAAAGGTTGCCGCTATGCCGGACGATGCGACTGCTATGGCAATCTTATTTTCTGCACATATTTTGACCAGCAAAAGATTAATCAAAAAAGTTTTGCCGGTACCACCTGGAGCATTTAAAAATACACCTAAGCAGCGTTTTCATTTACCCTATCAATGAAGAGTCGGTAAATTTGATTTTGTTCGTCATTCAATTGTGGTTCAATACGATTTATAGTATTTTGAAATTCAACTGGGTCAAAATTTATATGTTCAATACAATCCCTGTTTAAATTTTCACCAATTCCATCGATTGCTTGAGGAGATGGTTAACCATAATGAGGAAGAGAATTGTCGAAATTGTCGTTTATCGATAGAAAAACATCTTGTAATGCAAACAAAGCTCTATTTGTAAATATGTCTAAATGAGCTTTTATGTCTGCATCCGGGTAATGCCGTTGGAAGTCTCTTACTTAATCATCAGTAAAATGATTCTTAAACTTGTCCCATAACTCTCTAGGATTAGAGAGATTACAGAAAACTTACATATTGTTGAATAGCTATCCTAATTTAAATGCGGAGCTGCTTATACTGACATCTGTTAAAGTATCGCACCAGTGATTATCGCCTTATAGTAACACAAGAGTTAGGCATACTGCATGTGTTACTGCAGGAAAACGTTCGTGAATCGAAATGATAACATGCGCCAGATTGCCCAGGAAGTACTAATATATCTTCTATTTTGATAGGAGGTTATTTCATTGTTAGCAAATACCTCCAAATCTGAACCTTATATCCATATGTCAATAACATACCGACAAATTTATTTTATGGACTTAATACCACTACAGAGCTCAACAATGTGTGCTCTAAAAGTGCGCTACAGTACCGGTGAAAATAGAACAATCCAGCGATTGTCGATATCGATAGAGTTAGTTCGTGATCGGATTGTCGTTCTTATACCACTATTTTCAGGTGAACTATGTCTGTAAAATGGATAACCATCCTCACCTGTAACAGTATCTGTAGTAAAAGATTTACGAAATCTTTTACTACAAATACCGTTTTTCATACCGTGCACCATGTGGGTTTTCACAACATCAAATAGCTCTGGATCAACTTCTTGATCTGGCAATTCTTCTCGAAAAACATAATTGATTTGCTCAACTCTTACTTTCTGTTCTAGCAATATCAAAATGTGAGTATGGGGCAAACCACGCTTCTGCCATTCTACATTATATATAAAACAGCGAACGCAACCGATCCATTAGTTTTTTTTTTTTCAATTTTTGTTTAAAAACTCTTGCTACAACATCATGCCGATCAGGATCCAACTGCTCTGTAAAAAGTTCGTTTGTAATTTTATCCCATTTAATGTTGGTTTGGTCGTAAACGTTATGAAAAGATCGGGACATCCAAATTCCCCTAACATAACAAAACGCATCCTATATGCGTTGGTGCATATATCTAGATCCTCACGTAAACGATGAAGGTAGAATATCTAACTCGTCCGTGTCCTCTACATTCTAATTCTGATGGATTGCGTCTTGAAGGTGAATATAATTTTCAACTCAAAGCTTCTTTTGATTAGTTTGTATAAAATAAGTCTTTCTATTTCGATTTTAGCATATAGGTCAACTGAGTATTGATTAAATAATTGTTTATAATTATGGAGATGATTGTACTAATTTTCTCTTATCATTAATCGATAACAATAGTATTGTAGAGCGGATGCCTTCTTTTGGAAATTTGGTTAGCGTGTGTTGGTTTACATTTGATAGACCGCAAAGTTATATCCGTCTTCCCCATAAAGAAACATTAGAGGATACTGCAAAGCATCATACGATCTATGAGTTTCTGAGATTCTCTGCAATCGAATATCGTGTCTGCAAAGTATTATATCTCATTTATCACAATATTGATTCACCAATAGTTGTTGTCGGCTCATTAGGGCGACCTGGATACTCTGGTAAAGGTCGTCGATCAGCATTTATAACTATTTTAAAGGCATTTTTGTTTGAATTTAGTGCAAATGATTGAAAAGCAGTTTTGAAATCATAAATGTAACTGTTATTTTCAATAACCATACTTTGCAAGCTTTCTTCTAACATAGGATTTAGATTGGGAAAACATTGTAACCCTACGTCCTTTTGTAGTACATAAGGGCTAATGAAATATAATAGTAAAAATGATTCTCTTGCATTAGGTACTGGTAGAAGGGAACTAATTAAATGACATATCTGTCCGTGTATTTTAAACGTGAGGATATGATTCCCTTCGTGTATTTCTTTCTCTAATATTATTTAGGACATGTTGAGATTGATCATGTTCGCTACATAACAAAGACTTAAGCGGTTCAGATGACTGTTGAATAGAGTTCGAGCGCACTTTTCCAGACGAACAAAAATGCCTATTGACTCATCTTTCCACCTTTAAGCTTTGTAATAGGTAGTTGCAACATACATTCATAGGGCCCATCTCAAACGCAGCAGAATAATTTATTTGGGCTTCGTAATTGAACCCAATGTCTATTAGTTCTTCTTATTTAGGCATTATTTAGTGGTTGGCATCGGTTTGCTTCACTTTCAATATCCTGCAGAGCACTTGTCTTTTGTCTGGCTGGATAAAATTATAGCCAAATATTTTACGACGAATATCTTTTATAGAATACTAAATTACTAATATCAAGAAAAAACTATAAGTCAATCATTTATTCAGCTGTTAAATAAGAAGAAAAAAGTTGCATTGGTCATAATGCATTGCCTCTTAACTTCATTTTTTGTATTAGTCTTTTCTAACAACATTCGCCAGTAGTGCGATGACATCGTCCGAAATTGACGCTTAACATGCTTTTTCAACGAATTTCACGTTGGTCAAGCACACGTCAAAATAATTCTGAACCCAATAGTACAGAGCGAAAATAATTTGTACCTTATCGGGTTCTGAGACAACGATCTTAATCACTTGGCTACTCTCGATTGTTAATTTATTTTGCTATCGATAGTTATTTTGCTAAGTCGGCATAAATAAAAATACAGTTTTAAACTCTCTAACAGAAATTATCATTGTATAAGGAATATGTACCTAGATAATTTTAGAAAAAGATTAGTTTCAAAAATCAAAAATTATTTTTCATTAGCTTTTACCTGGTGCTCCGCATGTGTGGACATATAATCTATTCCTCATTTTCTATTAAATAATCTTGATAATATTAATACCAATCCGATCCCGAATACCGAATCAGATTTAAATTTTAATTTTATACTAATTTTCGATTCGATCTTGTTGTCTATTTTAATCCTGCGTCCCTCTCTTTTTCAAAAGCGTTATCGCTCTTAATTCCAATATCGATCCCTCATTCGATACGATTTCAATTTCTTGTAAATTATTGCTTAGAAATAAGGTTGCATTGGATTAATGGTATGTATAAAATTTCATGCGCATAATTCAAAAACTATTCTGTTTATTTGTTAATTCTATCTAAATCCATTCAGTTGTTTATGCATGATTGAGTTACAAACAAGGAAACATATCGTCACAAAGTATTACACTTGCAATATTATGATAATAGGATATAATGCTGACAAAAGACGCAGTGTAAAAACCGTATTATTTGTTTTCAATTATTATGGCTTTTTTATTATTAAACCATTATTATTTGTTAGGTAATTCCAATCATATTGTTGATAGTCTATACTACTCTATATCTCCCTCGCTTCTCTCTGTGTCTCTCAATCTTCACCGCTCACCTCTACACTGCTCCTTCTTGAAATAAAACAAATGAACATGGCCAGCATAATTAAAATGAATAACTTTCAAATCTTTTATTTATAAAGTATTATATAGATAAACATGCAAAAAAAGTAGTAACCTATATTAGGGGTCATCCACAAATTACGTCACATCCACAAATTACGTAAATTACGTTACGTCAAATTATTAACAAAGTGTGACAACGTGTGACAGGGGGGGGGGGTTAATGGCTATGTGACGTCACACATAACAAAAATATTAAAACTCAAAACTTTAACTGTAACAAAAAATTATCGCCTTACCCACGGATTGTAAATTTTATAAAATGTTCGTTTTGTTGTTAAATTGATGAAAATTTATGTAAATGGAAATATGTAAATAATTTTGGAAGTGCTGTTTTAATTTCATAATTTCTAAATTTGGATTCGCATTCGTAACGTCACATCAGAAGAGGACGGTCATACAAATGTGACCATCTGTAACAAAGAGGGGGGGGGGAGGGCTATAAAATTATAAATTTGTGTGACATAAATTATGGATGTCCCCTCACATTAACAATCAGTTCTATCAGTTTTCTGTCCAATTTTATCAAAATTGCTTTGATTATTGTTGAGTTATAAGTAGACATACAAACAAACAAACAGAAAAGTAAAGTAGCTTATATATTTCAACATTAGTACATTAGAAGATCATTAAAATCAATGTAACTATTGTTAGCCGATGAAAAAACATACAAACCAACAAACAGACAAACAAACCTAAATGGCCTATACCCATTTTTAGCTGGTGTCAAACTATCGACGTACTAAACTTTATTAAAATCGGTACAATAGCGTAGGTGTAAAAACGTAAACAGGCAGACACTTTCCCATTTATCATATTACTATGGATTATAACCGGACACGATGTTTATCCACATAAACTTACATACTTACACTTCTTACATATACCAGGAAGATACATTATCCTCCTTCTGCGACAGTTGGGTAAAAATAATTAATCGGGAAAAAATAACGACTTCAATTAACAATATCAAATGATTATTCATAACATTTTATCGCCGAAGTTGCCAATCTTCGAAAAAAACAGAGACAAGATCGGGACCTTAGTAATGGTTTGGCAATGTACAGTAGGAAGGCATATAGGTGTTAATGTCGATTAACTTGAAAAATATTCGAAGACGTCATATAGTGATGAGTATACAAGTGTGTCCAAATGTGTAGTAGAATGCCTATAAATTGTAAATATTCAAAAACGTATAAATATTAAATTATAAAGTTATTGCAGCAGTTACTACCTAATGCTATAATAATTGACTTTAAAATATTATGGGTTGTACAGGTAAAACAGTTAGACGTCGTAACAATGTAGAACGGGAAGACGTCGAAATTGTGATGTGATGTAAATATATATAGTCTGTACGTATGTATGGGTATCATTATATGTACGTGTATTGATTTGTATATATTGTGTACAGTATGTTTGCTAATATATTTTTATGTAATAACTATTATTTAAATACGATTATGTCTTTTCTCAGCAACTTAGATACTTAACTAACCAGAGGTTCATCTGTGATTTGTTTTAAAAATTGTATTTTGTTTTAGTGGAAAGTAAGATCTCGATTTCCCGAACTAATAAATGATAAACTAAAGTACAGTAAGTAATTATATATCAAACAAAAAAAAATATAAATAATTACTAAAAAAGTAAACATCTCTCGCGCTTGATCAAATCATTTAAGGGGAAACTAAATTAGCAAACAACCAATCAGCAAACAATAGCCCTACTATATCATTACTGTACCGCAGTACCATCGCTGCTGTCGGCCGTGTTGGACAACACACTAAGATGGCTACAAAATCAAATGTAGGCATTTGTGTCATCTTTACGGTAATCGGCAGTATTTTGTGTGTAAGTGAAACGAAAAAACATTTCACTATAATTTGTGTCCATTTCTTCGTTTTGTACAGGAAAGTATCTTACATGATGTCCTTAAATTGTTTGTACGTGGGTAATTATAAAATATACAGTACATACTTTTTGAACATCAAATCTTTTCATCATTAAATGATTATTATGATTATTACAAAATGATTATTACAAACAGAGTTCAAAAATAACATTAAAAAAAGGAATGGTAAACCGAAATGTAATACACAACAATGGAACAACCAGAAAGTGTATATTTCCCTTTACTTTGAAACGAAAACGCACAACAAAACCGCAAGAAGTCTCTCTACTTTATCGCACTTGGCTTTGTAAAGCACTGATCACTTACAGGACACTGAGTGTGGGTGTTCATCTGAGCTCTTCAGCTTTTTCAAATAAGCAAATAAAGCGGTTAATTGACGAGACTGGTTTGTTTTAGCTACTTCTTTAGCGAATAGTATTTTGATTTAAGAGAAAGCTGCCGATACTCAAACAAAATCCGTTTTGCAAAAACAATAACATTACGACCTGTGAATATACTTAAGTTCAGAGTTAGTACAAGATCTCACTCAAAGACAAATAACGTTCTATCAGTATCTCGCATGATGTACGTACGCTAAAACAATTATCAAACATTTTTTTCTCTAAACTAAGCGACTACCACAGTATCACTACTAGATAATTATACACGGTCGCCATTTCCAGATTAAAGCTATCAAGATTTAAAAACTTTTTGTGGACGACAGTATTCGTATCTATAAGAAAATTTGAAAGAAATAACATATTTAAATATTAAACAATTGGAAAAATGTTATCAAAACCAATCTCATGAACAAGGGCTATCCTTTCGGTGAAAATTGAATGGCAATAATGCTTAGTTATCAATATATAGATATGAAAAAATAAACCGGAAGACGATTCTTGCCGATTTTTGTTTTTCTTACATTTCGGAACTGGAGGTAAACAAAGAAATCAGTTTTAATTTACTGTTGGAAAGTATGTAAACATCTGACAATGAATAAAAACTATTTAACTCTTTCCTTCTTTTTCGATTTCTCTCTTCCTTTTTCATTATTTTTTTCGTTCTATATTTCTCACTCCCAACGGTCAATCACCGGTGCAAATACTCACACCTTCATCGTCTTTAGCTATTTGTCATCTTATAATCATCATATTTATTAATACTTCATCTCCGTCGCACACAAAGTTATAAATGATCCTTTTTCTTCGAATACAATAAATCAACCAAAGGCAACACTAGTAGGGAGTACAAATGTTTTGTTTATCCTACAAAGTAATGTTAAAGGTGCAATATGAATACGGAATTAACGTAAGACAATGCAAGTGCAGTAAAATTAAGATTTGCAGAACTACAAGGCCATCTTGTCGGCGATTTAAAAATGGCATACACGTCGTGATTTACCAGTTTCAGAACAATTTCTACTACGTGTTGTTGCAAACATTGAAATTATATGTGGGTTTTCATGCATTGATTATGTTGGTCCTCAATAATTGAGGAGTATATTCTGAATATAATAGTAAATAATATCGTACACGATAATAGTAAATGTGGTGAAACTACTCAATCCAACCCTAGACTGCACATTTCTCTCTAATAATTGGCCAATTTTCTCATTACGGGCTATTCTTCGAAGTTTTTGTTATGTTACAATGTATGATTCATTACCACACGTCCTAAACAGTAATTCAGACTAAATTACTCCCTCTCTGATGATCGTGAACAGCTTTCTTACTGTGGAAACTCGAAAGCAGTGCTAAGAAGAAATAAATATAGTTTGAGTGATTGTGTAATAAATGTGGAAGACAATGCAAAGGATTTGTTACATTACTTAAGAGCAGACGTTATCTTATGAAGCAAAAGAGAAGTGTGACGTGTAAAGTAAACAAAGTTTTCAACAATAATATTAGTAAATGATTAACGCTGTATCATTGTCCTATATCTAATTCTAAGAACTATTCTCACATCGTTGCTTTTGTTTATAAACTTGTATACTACACTGTATGCTACGCTTACGAAGTCCTTACGTCTGTATGAAAATGAAAAAAATGAAATAGGGGCAAATACATAACGTTAACTCTAAGAATATTTTAACAGATAGTTGTCTTGTGAAATCTAGATATCCAAAAAACAATCGGTCGTTCATTTTAATCAATAAAGATTTATATTCAACTGATATTGATGATAAAAAACAGTTCACTGATAAAATAAGTTAAACAAAAATGTTTCATACTTTGCAATAATACTTTGAAGAATTTGTTACCTGACTCATTAAATGACTCATTCATGGCCTTATATGCATAGTAACAAACGTCCCCATTACGCTAGTGGCATTGGTGCGTTGGGTGGTCATGGATAGGGTTTGGAACAGGTAAGACTTGGAACGAGGATCGTCCCCTCCATTCTTGAATTTTCGACCTAAGAGCGCTCTATTATTTGTGGCTTTTTCTTCTTGAGAGTTCTGATAAAATAACTCGATGTGAGGTCGCAGCTACTATAGTGTGATTGGTTGCAAAAACGGATTTATGATTGGTCAAGCGCAAATCAGATTATTATCCATTTGGAAAATTATAAGGAGCGACACGAAATTTAAATAAAAGCAGGCAAAAGCGCGAAAAATAAATTCCATTCGGCTCCAACAGTACGACAGATTACCTTAGAAGAAGCGACCTAAGGAGTAAGATCCTTATACTAAAATAAAAAGCCAACATTTTTCTGCAAGACTATGGCTCGACGATCACGCATCCACCATACATGACCGTCGCGGCTCTATATTCTGACCATGTGAGGAACGATCACCCATATTTTAGTCAGCTGCGAAGCGGATATCGACTCGACAACTATTGTAGAGTCTCTTCGTAGCAGCTCCACCTCTAACACCGATTTTACGTTTAAATGGGATGAGAAGATGCCAACCACAAGGACGAACAATAACGCGCCGGGTGTCGTCTCCGACGCGCTGGCGTCCCTAGGTACTGTCGTTCCGCCGCTTCAGAGGGGGTCGGTGTCCCGAAAGCCAGGCTTATTAGTGAAGCGATAGCCGGTGAATAGTCGACAGGAACTGCACGCCCAGCCTCGAAACCCTCACTTACAATGGATAGGCCATACTTGTCCGTCACAACTGATAATAGAAATGAAATAATAGTTAGCACAAGGTAAGCCCTTACGCTGACGGTCGATATTCCTTCTTCTTCTGTCTGAGATGCATATAAACATAGCAGTAAAAATGGTAAATCAACCTAACGTAGCCGACCGAGGAAACAGTATTTATTTCTAATTTGTTGTTAAAAGATAATGTAACAAAAAAAAATTGGATGACCCTGCAGGTCATCCTCAAAACATCCCGCTATTATATATACCGATGTGTTTTCGAGCTGCTCGAGTCCAAAAAAATCTAAATTTTCCTGCAAGCTATTCCTGAAATCTCCTGCTACTGTCGAACTCAAACCGTTCAAAAATATACTTACGTGTAGCAGTAAAATATTGAAGTTTTTAATCGATCGATCGATCAAAGACTTTGATATTTTACTTATAATACAATCGATCGAAGATCGAATACGTAATCGTACATCGAATAAGAAGGATACAATCGGAAATCGATTGTATCTCTTTTTCAAGCCTTATGAGTATAAAAATATAGTTTCAATACCTCTTACCCTTGTAGAGTTCAATAAACTAGTTATGTGTTTAAAATTATATTTTTAAAATTTTCATTGCATTGTCTTTCAAAACGTTGTTCAATATCAATCTATTTCACAGTTTTTGACGCAGGTTTTGAATAGGCAAAGTTAACTGATTAACAAATATCAATGTAACAAAAATTTGCAATTAATTTAGAAATAGCACTTTTTACAAAATTTTTGTGATGGGTTAAAAATCGATTCGATGGAAACTCTCCAAATTATCTACGAAGAACGTTTTTTTTTCTTAATTTTTCGAAGTGCTGTATCTTTTGAACGCGTTATTCGTTTTTCATTCACTTGCCGGCATTTGACGTGATATTTTGAATACAATAATTTTTTAATAAATTAAAAATCTAATGGATGAATATTCTCCAAAATATCTCAAAAACTTTGTTTGAGGTTGCAGATCATCCCTAAAACTTCCCGCTAGTAATATTTACCAAACTGTTTTCGAACTGCTATAGTGCAAAATACAGAAGAATTTTTCAGAATGCCAATTATCAATTTAACAAAAGTTTGCAAGCAATTTCGAAAAAGCACTTTTATACGACTTTTCGTTAACAATATATCTTAAACGAACCAAACGATTTTAATACGATTTGGATTGATCGCCATTGTTCTTTTGAAAAAAGAGGTAATTACTTAATAAAATATTCCAAAAACCTTTTTGAAATATTTTTCTCCAACGACATCTCTTGAACTTATCAACCGACTTTTATGTATTTTGCAGCAACCGATATAACTTTATGAGGAGAAGAGTTAATTATATTTTAGTATATAATATAGATCGGTATAGTACTCTATACCGATCTATACTAAAATCTAACAAAAACGATTCTATAAAATAACTTTTAGTAGTCTAATAGTTATTTTAAAGAAACATTTTTATGAGATTTATTTTTAAGATTACTCGAAATCTATCAGGCAGGATCGATTCAAATTTATCAAAAGGTGAGAGGTTTACACGCATGCACGAAAGTATTCACGAGCACGCACAAGCACACACACATAGAGAGACACAGAGAGAGAGAGAGAGAAAGACCTAGAGAGAGACCTACAAATATCAAAACAGATTTATAAGACTCTAAAAGGTCGAGATATAAAGAACACTAGATTTTTGAAAATCGGACTGAACACAGGAACTGTCTTCACAGTAATTTTCATAACGGTCAGTTAAAAAAGTTTTAATGTCTGTACGTTTATATAATTTATATATCTATATGTCTGTTTTTTTTATGTTAAATAAGTTATGACGATGTGTTCCAGGCAATCTACTATAGACGTTCATACTAAGAATGTATCGACTATATAGCACTTCAATTTTTGACTAAATATCTATTCAAAAAAAACAATTTTATTTTTTTAATATTCGAAACCATTAGACAGATTGGCTTCAAAATCTAACCAGATCTAAGACTCGATGGACCCATGCAGGCCTCATTATATGCCTGCCTGGGTCCAGCAATCTATGTGCCTCAGCTGCAATTTTCTTTAAATTAAAGTAAATTAAAAGTTCCTGCAAATGACGCTTACTTGGATCAAATTTAGACATTTTTGAATAAAAAATATACATGATGCTAATATGATAAGGTTATGTTGATCTTCAATGCAGTCTTATTAGACTGCATTCAATTTTTTGAAAATTTTCAATAACCAGCTTGAAAATTTTCAAGCTGGTTATGATCTGTGAATTCTAACATAAGCCTCGTGCCATGCCATCTCTCTCAAAACAGCCGAAATTTATTTGTACTCTTAATATAAGAGTGACTGTGGTTCGATTGGACTTGGAGGCTCTGTTGGAGTGCGGAGCTCTAAAGATTTAAACGGGCTGCTTCGACAGAGAGAGACCGTAACTTAGTAATCCAAAATAAACAGGGTTTTATCGACAAAAGGGAATTTACAAATTTCTTCCACCTAAATTTAAATACATCAATTCTTAAGGAGATTGAGAGTAGCTCTAGTAAATTATCAAATAAAGCGCTATTGCGTCAATTTCACCCTAATTTAATGATTAGAAATAATAATAATTTAAATAATTGTATTCTTAACCTAGTGCATCAGAATATTCAGGGCACGAAAACAAGGAGCTAGAGGTTGAGCTGTTTATGGACAGTGCCAATATTAATATACTAAGTATTATGGAACATTGGCTCAGGAACGGTCAGCTTCTCTTTAGCTTTCCTAATCACCAGGTTGTATGCTTCTTGAGCAGAGAGAATTCATTACATGGCGGTTCCTTAATTGTCATCCGTAATAATCTTATATTTAAGGAAAGAACTGATATTGTGGACCTCTCTCTGCTTAGCGGGTTGTGAACATAGCCTGTGTGGAACTCGAGCGGCTTATCGTGATGAGCGTACACAGGCCTCTCATTCTTCTTATGAATTTTTTGAATCTAATATGGATCGAGCCTTGCGTAAGATAAGTGATAAAAGTAAATATATTGTAATATGTAAACTTTAATGTAAACTTATTAGATGTCAATAACCACAGCGGTAGAATTCTGGAGTTCTTTGGGTGTTACAATATGTCAAACCTCTTTTTGGAGCCTGCAAGTATCACACCTTAGACCTGTCTAAGACATGTCTTGATAATATTTATACAAATGTTAAACCACTTCAGAAATATATTATCAATAATTTATAATCGCAGTGGTCAAATAGCGTCTTTTAAAATACCTATGAAAAGAAATCTAATAATATTTATAAAGTGCATTCCAGTGAACGAAAAAACGATAGGTAGAATTTAGAAAATGTATCGTGCAAAGGATTCCTGGACTACAATGCTGTTTCTATTCCAGTAAGTTGTACAACTCAAAATTTCATGTTATAAAAGAGGAATACGACAATGTTTTCCAAACAAGAACTATAAAAGTAAATGAGTCATTATTGTTTAGCGATTGGGCAACAGTGGGAATTAACATAAGTAGGAAAAGATTAAATGACCTTTATAACGAAAGAACATACCAGAGATTTGCTGAGTATATTAAAAACTATTCAAAAACATTTAAACGTGTTTGTATCGAGGCTAAAACGAATTATATTATAACAAAATAATGAACAGCAAAAATTTAATGAAAACAACTTGGAGTGTCATAAAGAACAAAATAGGCAAAATTAAAGATCGCGATCTTGACTTACAATTTAAGATAAATGATAAAATTCTAAAAAAAGACAGAAGTTGCCGAATCCTTTGAAACATTTTTTACTTACGTTCCAGTTTCAAATACCAAATCTCTCAAAGCATCTCCCGCTCTTGCTTAATCCTTATTGAAAGAAAATATTTACTTTTAAAATTTATTTAGCATTTAAATATATAAATTCGGAAGACATTATTAAGGCATTTAAGTCGTTGGATATGAAAAAGACTGCTGATCTCCATGGTCTTTCTGTTAACATTGTAAACTCCATTATTGGTTGTATTGCACCGCACTTGGCGCTTGTTTTTAATAAATGTTTGGATGCTGGCACATTTCCTGACCTAATGAAAGAAAGTAAAATTGTTCCCATATTCAAAGACGATAGTAAGTCGAACCCCACTAACTTTAGGCTAATATCTGGACTACCGCCATAAAGTAAAATTAAAAAAAATTGAGTCTGTATCAACTTCTATTACATTTTTATAGTAATAATGCAATGTCCAAAAAACAGTTTGGTTTCACACGGGGTCGCTCAACAATCGATGCTGGTGTTGAGATTGTTGAAAAATTTTTGTAGCTTGGGAGGATTTGCAGAATATGATAGGAATGTTTTACGATCTCTCCAAGGTATTTGACTGAGTAAGTCACGAAACACTGATTAAGAAGTTACATTATTATGGAGTTACGGGTCATACACTCGACCTACTGGCATCATATTTGACTAATAGGATGCAGAAGGTCGATATCAATATGAAATCGTCTAGATCCGTGATCCGCATGAGGGTGCCACAGGGATCGATCCTCCGCCCGTTTCTATTTTTAATTTATATTAATAACTAACTGAGCCTTGTTAAGTATATTCATGAGATAGTACTATTTCCAAATAATACCTCTTTATTATTCAAAGTTAAAAGACATCCACTCGATTATGACGATGTGCACATTACTATCTCCAAAATTGATAAAAGGCTTACTCTAAATAATTTGCTTCTTTATGAGAAAAAAATAAAATGTGTGAAATTCTCATTTCCGAATGTAAACAACGGATCTGATTCTATTTTAATAAGAAACGAGGAGTTAGAGCTTGTTGACATTACCGTATTTCTAGGGCTTACTTTAAACAATAAACTTAAGTGGGATCCCCATACCGGTGAGTTGGCGAAAAGGCTTAGCTCTGCTGCATTTGCAATTAAAAAAATAAGAAATTTGTCCGATATCAAAACCGCCACATTGGTTTATTTTGGATTTTTCCATAGTTTAATGTCATAGGGCATCCTGCTTTGAGGACATGCTGCGCATGTTTAAAGAATTTTCAATTTGCAAAAGCGGGCCAGTCGCGCAATTTACGGGCTGAGATCTCATGTTTCTCTTAGAAATAAGTTTAAAGAAATTTAATTGTAGCATCACAGTTTATTTATCAATATTTAATACATATTAAAAAAAATTTAGGATGTTTTAATAAAAATAGTGATAGATATAATTTCAACACTAGAAATAAAAATGAACTGTGTTTACATGTTAGTGAACTGCACACAAATTCTTTTAGGGGGCTCTGTGTGAGATGTTCAATAAGATTCCTGTAGATATAGAAAATTTTCTAAAGATTTCGATATCATTAAATTGAAGACATTTTGAAAAAAGGAAAACAAAAAGTAAAAACGGTATCCCCCTATTTTTCTATTATTTTTTTGTCCATGAAGATGAATGAATCTAATGTAGAAATTCGATACACTTTGAAATTTTATTATTATACAAAAAAAGGAAAAACGCGACACAAGTAACGAAAAAAATTTGGAATATTTATGGATATAACGCAGTATCGGGAACAGTAGAGCAAAACTTGTTCAAGCGTTTTCAGTCCGGTCATTTTAATATCAAAGATGATATCGAAATGACCGATGCCATTTCATAAAACACGGCATATTAGTTCATACAACGTAGCTGAAGGGCTGGGTATTAACTACAAAATTGTTTTGACTCATTTCCAAAAAGCTGAATATACAAAATTTCGATACTTGGGTCCCACACGAGTTTACTGAAAGCAATCTAGTGAATCGTGTAATCTTTTGCGATTCTCTATTGAAACAATGAAACCGAACCGTTTTTGAAAAGATTGATCACTGGTGATGAAAAATGGATTACCTACGACAAGAACGTGCGAAAAAGATCATGATCGAACCAGGAGTAACTCGCAATAAGTTGGAGTAAGTAACTTGCAGTAAGCTATCTGTATGATGGGATTGGAAAGGCATTACGTATTATGAGCTTTTACTGCCGGGTAAAACTATCAATTCCGATCTCTACCGCTGATAGTTGATGAGAAGTAGAGAAGCAAGAAACAGAGAAAAAGCGGCCGGAATTGATCAACAGAATGGGTATAGTTTTCACCATGATTACGCCAGACCATACAAATCTTTAGCCACTGAGAAGATACTGAGAGAGTTTTATTGGGAAGTGTTAATGCATCTACCTTGCACCCTTAGATTATCACCTGTTTCGGTTACTTCAGAATTCTTTAGGCCGTGTTAGGTTAACGTGTCTGTCAAAATTACTTGTCACAGTATTTTAATCAGAAATCCCAAAATTTCTACAGCATTGTGATTATGGTATGATTATTATACTTACAAAATGGCATATACATATATATATATATTCAGTTCTATTTGACCTAATAAAGGTGATTACTTCGACAAGCGATATCCTAGCGTAGTGCTACTGCCGTCAATTTGCTTTGTGATTTTGTGTGCATCTTGATATGCTTATTAATTATATTTTGTTGTTGAGTTTATCGAACGAAAAGTAAACGGAAATGATGTCTAGTGGAAAGAAACGAAAAGTAGATGCAGAGAGTCGCCAGTTTCAACAAAAATGGACTGAAGAATCCTTTTTTATCTTGCACAATGGTTAGCCTATTTGTTTTCTGTGTAATGAATCCATTTCAGTGATTAAAGAATTCAATATAAAGAGGCATTACTTAAATAAGCAATAATGCAGCATATAAATGCTGCACTCACTGATAGGACAAATAAGAAAAGACAAAATCTAGAACCTTCTCGCAAATTTGGAAAAAAGCAGCAAATGTTTCATAAACAAACAATACAACTTGATAATGTTGTGAAAGCAAAATTTTATAGTTAGTTCTAAAGTCACTAAAATCATTTGGCGAAAGAGAATTTATCAAGAAGTGTATGCTAAAAGTTTGCAGTGTTTTGTGTCCTGCAAAGAAAAATGCATTTGAAAAAAATAGTTTGTCAAGACGAGCTGTTGTCCGACGTATAAAAATGATAGCTAATGATATAAAATCAATATTGACTGACCGTATGGCTGGTTTTCAATAATTTTCCATAGCATTACACGAGAGCAACGATTTGTCTGACACAGCTCAACTGGCTATATTTATTCCAAGTGTTGATACAGCCGCCAAAAGGAACCACTATAGGAGAAATCATTTTAAGAAAGTTCAAAAGGTATTCACAAGACTTGCTATGGTCAACATTAGTTGGAGTATGCACAGATGGTATACCTTCTATGGTCGGCTTACGTAAAGGTTTCATCGGAATTTTGAATAAAAAAGCAACTGAATTAAATCTGAAAAAAGATGATGTGATAGTCCTTCATTGCATTATCTACCAACAGAACTTGTGTTCAAAAGTCCATTCGACTCCAGAATGTTACGAATGTGGTAGTAAAAACCATCAATTTTATGTGATCCCGAGGGTTTATCCATCGTCAATTCACGCATTTTTGGATGAAATATTAATCAAATATTACGATGTAACATATTATTATGAAGTCAGATGGCTGAGCAAAGGGAAAATTGTGAAACGGTTTTACGAGCTTAAAAATGAGGTAGCAGATTTTATGCAAATAAAGAATAAACCACTATCTGAATTGAGTGACCCAAAATGGATATGTGATTTAGCATTCCTGATCCACCTAACAGGCTATTTGAATGATTTAAATTTGAAACTTCAGAAACAAGGACAGTTAGTAAATGGTTTGTATAACCATTTAAAAGGGTTTCAGAACAAAATGCACTTGTGAGAGGCACGAATGCTATCTGGTAACAGTTACCATTTCACCAAGCTCTCTGCGTATGAAAATATTGCTTATGCTCAATACGTTGAAGAACCCAAGTTACAGTCGGAAAAATTTTCAAACAGATTTCTAAAGCATGGAAAATTATATCAATTTAATTGTTACTCCAACAAAAAGTAATGTACATAATGCTCCAATACATTTGCAAATGTTGTAGATCGAGATTCAAGAAAACTCACTCCTAAAATCTAAATTTGAAGACGTGGAGTTGTGCAATTTCTACAATACATACCTCGAAGAAGACCATTTTCCGCATCTTAAAAAATTCGCACGGTGTCACTATTCCAAGTTTTTAGTATTTCCAAAATTTCACGATTTAATTATAATGTTGTACCTAATTTTTTAATTTCATTTTATTTTATTGAATTGTATTAAAATAACATTATCGTATTTTTTTATGTCTGATATCTATCGCTAAAAATTATGAATACAAGTATTGTTCAACTACTTTAAACTGAAACACTACCAAAACACTACTTTAAAATACATTACTTTTGAATGCGGCCCACGAACGTATTTGCACACTAAAGTTTGATCAACAACATTTCAAAGGTTGCCCATACCTGACCTAAAGTGAAATTAGAATTAGAATTGAAAAAAAAAACAGGGATAGAAATTGGGATAGACATTTATCGACTTCGGAATTGTAAGCGAATCTGAAATCCAGAGATACAGCGTAATATGGATCCAGGGCCGGATCAGGTTGAAATTGAAAGCGATGGATCCACTTTTAAATGGATAAAGGCTAACGCAATAATAACAGAGGAAAAAACTAAAACAGACACACAAATTAATTTCTTTTGTCAGGCAAAACAATCCATCTATTTTTCGTAAATCTGCTAACCGAAAAACGATTTCAATATATTTTTTCCTCTTCCCAGGTATTGCAGATTATAGCAGAAAAACCAAAAATAACCTACTACAACCCGCGCTATATCTCAAGCATAAATATGACACCCAGGCGGTACTCCCGCGGCGACGTCTACTATTTAGACTTGAACGTCGAGCCGAAGGAGCCGGTAGGCAACAACGTCAGTGTAAGTATTGATAAAGACATACACCTCCATCTTGAAAAGATAAACATAACATTGAAAAATTGTTTCGTATGTCGCAAAAGCAGTTGTAATGCATCTATCTTAAGCAATATTTAATAATATGAAAGTGAACGATTTGTACTAAGTTTACAATATGAATTCTCACTATTCGCTCATTTGAATTGTTACGTTCTTGTAACGTTGTTAGAGTTCCTTAAGACAAAACGACTCTAACTAATATTACCGACTTTTCGTGGAAGTGACCACGTGGTTACCGTAAATCACGGTAAGCCAACCTTCAC